>PVJH01025799.1:0-30940 GCA_004026705.1 Nesogale talazaci | reverse complement strand
TGATCTAGATATGACCCTCTCCCTGGGGGAACGGACAACAGAAAAGTAGGTGAAGGGAGACATTGGTCAATGTAAGACATGAAAAAATAATAATTTATAAATTATCAAGTGTTCATGAAGGAGAGGGGGTATATAAGGGAGGGAGGAAAATGAGGAGCTGTTACCAAAGGCTCAAGTAGAAAGAAAATGTTTTGAGAATAATCATGGCAACAAATGTACGTGTGCTTGACACAATAGATGACAAGGCTTTTATGAGCCCCGAATAAAATGATTTTTTTAAACAAAAGGAGCTCTGAAATGGAATTGAAAGATAAAGGGCTTTTCCCACTATTTTTTGAAGTGCCCCTCGTATGTGCGATGGGTTGAGGGTGGGGGGTTCTCTGTGTGCATTTTTTTAAAGGTCATTGCTGACTTCACAGAAGTGCTCAGGCATGAGTGGCTTGCACATCTGGGCTAACCACTCCCCAGGCTTGCCCACTGGGCACCAATCCCTCGCCGATGGGGCTCAGCGCCGGCCAGGCAAAGGTCAGGGGAGGCCAGGCACCACTTACCCAGAAGGGCCCCCGAGCAGGTGGCTAGGAGCGGCCCCCCGCTGGAGCCGCCGTGCACCGCACAGGTACTCTGCAGCATCACGGGCGAGCCATCCACGTGCACCACAGCCGACAGGATGCCCGAGGTCACCGAGGGCCCGCAAGCCTGGCCGAAGACCCCAAAGCCCACCACGCTGACAGCTTCGCCTGCCAGAGAGGGAAGGAGAATGACATGCGCCCCAGCCTCTAAAGATTGCAGGCCCCCACCCTGGGTCTCCCAATATTACAGCTAATCAATGAACTTCCCCTGAACTATCAGGGGGACCTTGCGGCTCTGCTGGATGGCTCGGTCACCCCTTCCAGTGGGTGGGGCCGCGGGGAAGGGTTGTCACTTCAGGCTCAGAATCCCTAAGTGTGTCCCAGGAGATAAAAACACAGTGTTCACAGCGCCCCAAAGTAGGTGTGAGCACCCCACTTTGCAGACATGGAGACTGAGGCAGAAAACACGTCTAAGGACACCAGGCTTTTAAGCAGCAGCCAAGAAAGGCCAGCCCCGGGGATCTGGCCCCTCCATCGCCAGACCACTCAGCCCCCAAGAAGGGAGACCCTTGATACTTACATGACCACATTACTAATCCTCTCGCCCAGATCGCGCCACCGGCACCCTCCAAGGGTCACCCCTCTCTGCCCAGCTACGTGTCACACCCTGCCACTGCCAGCCAGGGACCTACCCTAGCACCCGGTGGTGGCGTGGGCAGGCAGGAAACTACTTCAGCTGGAGCACAGAGGCTGGCCCCCTTAAACTGACTTCCTTTACGGAGCTCCATCACAGTGGGGGCCTGCTTGGCGCTTTGTCCTTTACCTTCCTGGAAGTGTTCCATCGGCACAGGCACAGGGACATCGGCCAGGTCCTCCTGCAGCCTCACCACCGCTATGTCGTAGGGCGACCCCGCCTGCGTGGCAAACACCACCCGGCCCCAGATGGCAGCGCTCCTGGGAGCAAGAGCAACACACAATCGATTTTCGGACCTTCAGTGACAATCGTAGGGGCTGGGGGAGGGGTGCGGGGGTGGGGGGGGGACAGTGAAAAGTCAGGGTCTTGGGGTCAGCAGATCTGGGTATCAGCCCTGAGACGAACCCGCCAGGCAGCTCTGCGCCTGTCACTTCGGCAGCGTGGGATTCCCACCCAAACTGTGAGCACGTCTCATCGAAGCCCCCTCTCCATGGACTCCCACCCTGGTGCCCCTACACGTGTCAGAGTGGAACTGCTCCACAGTGTTCCGATGGCTGGTTTTCTGGAAGTAGACTGCCAGACCTTTCCGCTGAAGTACCTCTGCGCGGCCTCGAACCTTCAGCCTTTTGGTTAGCAGCTGAGGACGCTACACAGGCTAATGCCAAAATACCAAACCCAACTTCCTGCCATTCAATTGCTGCCAAGTCCTAACAGTAGGGGAGAATGAGCGTCTGAGAGTGTGACTCTGGATCTTTCTCCCTTGGAGCGGCTGCTGCTTGGGAACCGCTGCCTCTGCAGGGAGCAGCCCAACTTGTAAGCACTACAGCACCAGGGAGGACGCCTGGCCCTGGCTAAGAGGACTTCCCAAAGCAGCAGCCATTGAGCCTCCCATGGGACACAGTTCCACTCTGACACAGATGAGCTGCGATCAACTTAATGGTAACTTGTACTTGTTCCCTAACACTATGGGCCAGGCCTTGTGTGAATTTTTAAAGGACATTCTTTAACTAGGCACTGTCACTAGGGCCACCGAGTTCCAGAATGGGACTGAGTACGTAAATGGTCGGATCCAGGGCCCACTCCAAACACGGTTGACGATACAAGCCTGCGGGCAGCCTCTCTGGGTCCTTGTTGACAGAAATGCTAGCTCTTCCACAGCTGGGTTGTTCTGACTTCACCCATGAAGGCAGCTTGCAGATCAAATGACTTGGCTGTGATACATGTTCTCTGCACAGGTGTGGGGCATTTGAACTAGCGATTTCATTCAGGGGGAGATGGGTGTGGTGTGCATGCGTGGTCTGGGGACCACCCCTCAGAGTGCTCCTTATACAATCCAATCATGGTAATGGCAAAACCCTCTGGTCTTCACAGATGGGATTTGGAAAGACCTGGCCGGGGCAAGGCTGAGTCATTGGGCAGTAAAACCAAAGCCTTATTCTGCTCTGCTGAGACCTAAATTAATCACCTGAGGCTACAGAGGCAACAGTATAGGAGCGGCAACTGCTGGCAGGGTTGAAGCAGGTAGAAAGAGAGCAAAGGTGTGTTTCCCTGCAGGTGGAACAAATGATAGTCTAGGCCAGTGGTTCTCAAGTTATGGGTCTTGCAAACGACCCTTTCACAGAAGTCGTCCGATTCATAACAATAGCAAAATGACAGTTATGAATGGGGAGTCACCACAAAATGAGGAACTACTTTAAAGGGTTGTAGCATTAGGAAGATTGAGAACCACTGGTCTAGACCTTAGCCTCACCCAGATTGTTTAAACTGTGTCTACCTGCCTGGGCCCTGCCCTGTATGAGGAAGAAAGAATCTATTAAGATCTCAGAGATAAGGACTGAGCCCCGGTGGAGTAGTGGTTGCGCGCGGGACCGCGGCCCACTGGGACGGAGGTTCAATTCCAACAGTGGGGCTGGGCCTCCTACTCCCACCACCGGAGGGCAGTGATGCCCCAAAAATAAAAAAATAAAAAAGATCTCAGAGATGAACAAGCCCTTCTCGTTCCCATAGAAGGTGGTTTGTGGCACTCCTGGGACTTCACCGCCACTTTGAAGGTGGGAACAGGGCTAGAAGTCTCCACTGAGAGAGAACCGAGTACAACATCAATTTAGAGGTTCGGGGATACCAAGGCAAGAATGCAGAAAGAGCCCCACCCTCCACCTGGGCCCTCAAACCCCAAACCCACTGACTATCCTGGATTCCTACTCAACGCCCTTCAGAGTAGAACTTGCCCCTGTGGACTTCCATGACTGTACCTCTGTGGGAGCAGAGAGCCTCAAGGCGCCAGCCACTTGGGCAGAAAGGGCCCAGACTCCTGGCATTCAGAGTTGTCTGAAGCTTGGCATCTTGCCCAAGACCCATCCAAGCCCTGCCAGCGGACCCCACACACCGGGGGTCTGGGCTTCAAGGATGAGAAGGTCACCCCGATCATCACTGAGCTGCCAGTGGCCGTGGCTGATGAAGGTTGGGTGGGAACAACTGCTGGGGCCTTACTTGGGGATGGAGGAGCGCACCAGGACCCTGGAACCCTCTCGAGGGGCCACGTGCCGGCAAGTCACCACCAGGTGGGGCGCCACGGCCACTCCGGAGCCCCAGACGGTGCCGCACTCCACCAGCACAGCTGCGCTTGCCCAAGGGGGCCCGGGGTCTGGGACGGGCAGGCCCCGCGGGGCGCCCACCTCCAGCGGCAGCTGGGCAGCCAGGTCCGCAGAGTCCGGGGGCAAGCGGCCCAAGGCGGCCCGGGCGGCGTGGAGGAGCGGGGAGACCGCGCAGAGCAGCGTGAGGCCCACCCACTCGCGCGCCTTCCAGCAGAGCGGCGCGGCCACCAGCGCCACCAGCGCCCCGGGCGGCCGCGCCGCGAACACCCCGCCGCCCTCGGTGCCCGGCAGGCAGCGCGCGTCGGTGAGCAGCAAGGGCCCGGCGGCGTTGCTGAGCACGCCGCGGCTCAGGGTGTTGAGAAAGATGTCGGGGCAGAAGGCGCCGAACGGGGAGCCGCAGGCCAGCAGCGGCGCCCCCTTCGGGACGGCGCCAAGGGGCGCCACGGCCACGGCCGCCCCGCGCTCCTCGCCGGCCTCCGCCTCGCCAGGCAGCACCCGCAGCAGCGCGAACCAGCCCAACGCTCGCAGCTGGTCCTCCTCGTCGTCTTCGGACACCTCGTCGCCCGGCGCCCAGTTCTCGAAGCGCCACTGCTCGGCCGCCTCGCCCCGGAAGAGGCGCGCGAAGTGGGCCCGGAAAGCCGGGCAGCTCAGCAGCAGCAGCAGCTTGGCGGGGCGCGGGGCCTGCAGGGGCCGGCCGCGGGGCAGGGCGGGCGGGCCGGCCGCGGGGCCCGCGCACTGGGGCGTGCACAAGCCCAGCCCCTTGCGCTCGGCGCCGTCTGCGGGGCTCACCGCCGTCGGACCCCACTGCACGTGCAGGCGCAGGTCGTCGCCGCAACTGTCGCCGGGCAGGAAGGCGGCGTCGGGCGCGGTCAGGGCGCCGCTGCCCGCCCGCAGAAAGGGGGTGAAGATGCCCCCGTGGCACAGGACGAGGCCGGGGCTGCGGCTCAGGATCACCCCGCTGCAGCTCCACGAGCCCTCCTCGGGCTGGCCGGCCCGGGAGGCGCTCACCACGCAGCCCGTCCGCTCGGCCGCCTTCATGGCGGGCCCCCACTGCCGTCCCATGGCCTCCGGGCCGAAGCCCCCAGGAAGCGACCCGGTGAGGACCCCCGGGGGGACGAACTAGCCCCCGTAGGGCCCCCCTGAGCGGAACGAAAAGAGGGGCAAACTTTGACCGTGGCTTTCCTGCTGACCCGGGATTGGTTAGCCCTCAATTGACCAGTCCCGATTGGCTAGACCAGGGGTCAAGCTCCGATTGGCTATTGATGCTGATCCCGCCTCTCCACGCCCTCCGGGGCTCATCCAACCTCTGCGCAACGCAGAGGAAACAGCTGCCCCGGAAGACGAGCCCCTAGGAGAATGATTGGCTGTGCTGTTTTACGTAACGAGGGGCGGGGGACAGACGGAGGCGGATCCCTCAAAGGCTAATCTGTTTCTAAGGCTACAGGAAAGGCTGTCGAAGTGAGCTGACGTGGCTGGACCTGTCAGAATCGACATTGCGACAGAAGCGACCTTGACGCTGCGCCCCGTGGGGTAGTGCAGTTCAAGGAAATCCCTGGTCCATTTCGTATATAGAAATCTTGAAAGCAAATCCTACAGCAATTCTCTATGGGACATGAAGCTTACAACATCTACTCCCAAGGTCTTTTAATGCCCATGTCCCAAGTCCCCACCCCAACAAATCCCTTAGTGATTGGATTAGCCCTAAATAAAATAGACCTTTAAACTACACAGCTAAAGTCAAAAATTTTAATTAAACAACACTACATTTTGCAGTATACTAGAACAAAACTTTACTCCCATTGAGTTATTCTGACTCATGGTGTCCTTACAGGGCAGAGTAGAAGTCCTCCTGTGGATTTTTCTAAGACTAACTTTTAAAAGATTTTTATTTTTATTTGATTTTCTTACTGGAGTAGAAAGCATCATCTTTCTCCCATGGGGAAATTGGTGGTTTCAAACTACTAACCTCATGGTTAGCCCAATAAATAACCACTATGCTACCAGGGATCCTATTTGTAGTATATACATTATACACACCTCAGTTTATCTATGCCAGAGATCAAAATCTATCTCTCCAGTTAGATTTTGCAGACCAAATGTTCTTGCGGTTAGGTGCCATGAAGTCAGTCCTGACTGTACACAACAAAACGAAACACTGCCGGGCCCTGCACCATCCTCGTAGTCCCTATGTTTGAGCCTCGTTACAGTCACTGTGTCAATCTGTCTCCTTCCTTCTTTTTTTCCTGTCCCTCCACCTTGCTGAACATACTGTCCTCCAGGGACTTGTCTCTCATGACAAGTCTAAGGTATATAAGGAAAAACCTCCCTACCCTGGCCTCAAAGAAGTATTCTGCCCATACTTTAAGACAGATTGCTTTGTCCTTTTAGCAGTTTAGAGGTACTTTGAATATTCTACTCCAGCACAATATGCAAATACACCAATTCTTCCTCAATCTTCTTTATTCAATTGAAAATCAAGGCAATTGAAAATACCCTGGCTTGAGCACACCTTAGTTCTCAAAGTCACACCCTTGGTTTTCGACATTCTGTAAGAGGTCTTGTATGGCAGCTTTACCTAATCCAACATGTCTTTTGACTCTTGGCAGCTGCTTCCGTGGGAGCACTGATTATGGATCCCAAAAACAAAATCCTTGACTTCTTCCTTTTCTCAATTGATCATGATGTTATCTGTTGGTGCAGTTGCGAGGATTTAGGTCTTCTTTTTTTGGGGGGGCGGGGGGCATCACTGCTCTCTGGTGGTGGGAGTAGGAGGCCCAGCCCCGCTGCTGGAATTGAACCTCCATCCCAGTGGGCCGCAGTCCCGCACACAACCACTACGCCACCGGGGCTCAGCCCTTAGGTCTTCTTTATATTGAATTGTAATCCATACTGAAGCCTGAATCCTAGAACTTTATCAGCAGGCCACATATTGTCTCAAACATTCAACTCTGCGGCTGTCGCATCTACAAGCTAACCAAAAGGCTACGAGTGTTCAATAAACTTCAAGTACAGACACTGAAATTTGAATTTCATATAATTTTCACTTGGCACAAAAATTGTTGTTTCTCCAATAATTTTAGTTGTGTGTGTGTGTGTGTGTGTGTGTGTGTGTGTGTGTGGGCATCACTGCCTCTGGTGGTCGTGGGCGCTACCCAGGGTTGCTCCTGAGAGCCACCGCTGAATTTGAACCACCAAGCTCGTAGGCTGCAGTTCCGCACTCAACCACTTACGCCACTGGGGCTCAGCCCAATTTTCTTCTTTTTAATAGCTCTGTACAAATAGATGGCAGGCCGGATTTGGCCCAGAAGCCAGTTTACCTACCCTACATCTAGGGTTAAAGAGAACCTCCCTACTTTTCCAAATACATATTCTTGAGGATGAAAAACCATGAAGTATGTTTGGGAGCCCTTTGTAGCATCCACAAAAGCCACAGGCTACACATCTTAAAAAGCTCTGCTTTAGCACTGCCACAAACATGCACAAGGCTATTATATTATCAGCATTAATGAAGAAATATTCTGCACCTGAATTACTACTACTTGGTTGTGCCCAGCACAACATAGGGTCCTGCTCTGTGCCACAAGCCTGTTAGAGGTAAACTACTGAGCACTCTAGTAAGAGGCAGGGTAGAAATAAAGTCTTCCAAAGCACTGCCTTCTTTGGATCCTGTGACACGAATGACCTCGTCACAGTCAATTCTCTTAACTCCCCCTATTTTCCTAAGAGTCCAGGTGGGGTTGTGGGTTACATGCACATTGGCCTGCTGCCAACAGCAGCTCATCAGCACTGAAATCTACAGCATCATTCTTCTCCATCCTGGGGGTCTGAATCTCAACTAACCTGGTCCAGTGAGGGTTTTTATGAACCCAATGTCCGTCTGTCTAGAGGCCAGGATCTTCCCTTGACACTAGACTCCAGCACGAACTGTCAGGTTTTCCTGTTACCGCAGCAGAAGGGTCGCTACTGACAGCCAGCAGCAGCCACGGAGACCCCTTCAGTGGGGCCTTGTTTTACTCAGCCTTTAAACATTTTATTTTCTCTCCAAACTGGCTCGTCCACATATGTATACACAGAACTCTCAGCATGCCTCTGTACTGAGACATTAGTTTCAACGACAAAAACGCCTCCAGTAATGGCTAAATTGGGCCCAGTTCTTTTGGCACAGTGCGATGTGTGCTCGCGCACCTGCTGCTGGAAGGACCCAGCCGCTCAGGGGCGCACACAGCAGGTTCCCAGGCTTTCAGGTGGTACACCATGTCTGCTCCTCGGTGGGTGTGTGCAGCACCTCCTGCACACAGTGTTTTGGTTTTTCCCCCAAAGTCAGAATGTGTTCAAACGCAGAACATACACAAACTCATACCAACAGCGTTTGTTTAACTTTTTATTAAAATGCTTAGGATACAGACTGATTTTCTTTTGCAAATGACTTATTGGACTTTCCTGAAATAGGACATATATGCACTCTGTGAAAACAGAATGAAAAAAATCTCAATTCAAAGGTGTTCTTGTACAAAGCTCTATCCGGAGCGGCGCTGCTCACAGCTGTTTTTCTCTCAGCTATCTTATACAGGATAGGTGTTCAGCGGGGCGAAAAACAGACGCTACTTCTCAATTCCTCTTTCTCCAGTGGCTGGAAGGAACCACTTTCACAAAGAGCTGCCCTAGCTAGAACCCATCCTTATTAGGGACAAAGATGGGCCAAAACAAGCGAGAAAATCAACACTGAAGCAGCCATTCTTCTCGGTCCCTGGAGAGAAGAATGGGTAACTTTTAGCCAACAGGAAGAGAATGATGTAGTCTAGTCAGCTACCTAGCTCGGTCACTGCTAGCTAGATTTAGTCACGTAAGGCTTTAATGAAACCTTTCCAGAGCAACCAGCTAGCCTGCAGCCCGGCGAAATGCATGCGCTCATCAGGCTGTGTAAGTTCTGCATTTGGTACTTGGCAGTGAAGAAGTATGCTTTCCCACTAGGTCCCACTGGAGACGAAGAAGGGAAATGCAGTCCGAGGAGTCTCGTCCACAGGAATACGTGAGCCACGCTTCGTCTACCTTCACGTCTGAAGCAGGGATCCACCGTTCCCTCCTCCTCAAGTAAGCATTAGTACCACCATTATCAATTTTGAGATTACGTATAATCTTTCATTTGAGGAAAAAGGAAGCTATTCTCCCATCTCCTACAGCTTCGTCTTTTACTCCCGGGGTGGGGGAGGGGGGTATAGGTGAAGATTGTGAAAGCCCAATTGTAGGACTGCATTAAGCTTTGTGGCACGCTATGAACATCACCTTGGTATATCTCCTATGTCTCCAAGAGGCACTGCACTACACCAAGTTGTACCCTCTCCCCCCCCCCCCCCCCCCCCCCGTTGACTTCTGAATTGGAAAAAGGGTAAATTTCAAGCTAAGTTAAAAAATAAAATAAAATGGGGAGTGCTACAGCTGTTGACCACTGCTTCAAACACATAAATAGGTAACTGCTAGAGAAGGAATTGCATTCAGAGATGAGGACAGCATTGGTGGAGGTGGGGCTGTCGAGGCAACACAGCCAGGAGACCAAATTCTGGAGGAGGGAGCGTGAAAGCCTGAGCACATCTTTCCAAGACTGAAATGTGCTACGTTATCATATTGTAGGTCCTTAGCAGAATTAAGGACCCTCAGGCCGGAGCCTTTGCTCTGTGTGACGTTCCTGTTCAGAAAACCCCACGCACCACACCCCTGAACCGGTGCTAATGGAACTTCCATCCACAGCGTGGGAAACCTGGAGTGGAGCCCCACTCTTGACGCAAGTCACTTTACAACTGAAAATGGAAAAAGGTGCTAAAGGCATGAATGGAATTTCATGACAGTATAAAAGCAAACACTGGCTGAAATGTAGAACTCTCTAGAAAGTAAAAATAATGATGATAACCCGCTCTTATAATTAACTCCTCAGCAAACCATCAGTTACACATTCGGTGATGAGGAACGGCCTGCGCTCGCCATGGAAGCCTGCTGCACGCGAGGCCAGGCAGCTGCCGCTTCTCTAGTTCCCTGCCAACAGAGCGATGCCTCCCACCAGAGGCAGTGATCGAGGCAGGCGAGCTCAGGGGGCTTCTCTCACAATCCCTAACTCGGCAGGAGTGGGTTCACCTGACTAAGCCTCGGCCTCTCTTCATTACTTTATGAACACCTAAAAGCCATTCACTAGATTAAAAACAAAAACAAAAAACTCTGGACCAAGTGAATAGTGAACTCAAAAAGTTAGGAGGGACACCAATTACAATAACAACACTTTCTTTAAAAAATAGAATCGCTTTCTTTTTATATCAACCACAGTGGTGAGACGTGTTTTTCCTTCCAGGCGCCACAGGAGGGGCACACGGCGTTACCCGGCAAACCCTGCCAGCTTCCAAGTCCCGGGGTGCTGGCCTGCACCAGCATGTGGGCACATCACCTCCCACCGGTGTGGAGAAGAGCACATGTCACCACTGGGCGATGAGAGCTGCCAAGAGACGCCTGGCTTCTCCACGCCAAACACGGTGGAAGGGCTTTTCTCGTCCTATTAGAGAAGTTCATGAGGAAGCTGTGAATAGGGTCAGTCCAGAGAAGTAAAACTTGTTTATTTTCACTGTCCAAACATCAGTCAATGTACTGGGAGAGCCAGCGGAAACCTTCGCCATAGCCTTGTCTCTTGAGCACACTGCACATGAACACTTCCATGGGGCGGGCGTTCAGCTCCTTCAGAGTCACGTTTCCCTGAAGGAGGCAAAACCAACAAGGACCCATTAGCACCCGTGTGGGGGGAAGCTCAAAAGCAAATGCAATGACGACTCATTGCAGAAATGTGGTCGAGAACACACAGGCAGACACCTGCTCGCGAACACGCTGTTTTCGGGGACAGAATAAGCAGCACCATCCTACTAGCTGACCCTTCTCTGGGAAAAGCACTTGGACACTCATCTGGACAGCGATGGCTGCACATCAAGGAGAAGGCTACTGGGGCTCATGGGACCAGCACGTCCTTCAATAGACAAACAGGTCTGGGACTTTTCAGCAATAAAGACGTGCTCACTGACCCTAGGGATGCAGAAATGGACACGAATGAGAGTTTACTCTGAGGAAACCAAGGATGATTTCATGGGCTAACACTCATGCAGACAGGAGGGGGACCAAGTCGAGAAGTCACAAAATGACCAGAGCTCCCGAGGGCTGACAGGCATCACGGAAAGTGCCAGGGCCCCAGAGTAGAACGTCTACGAGGAAGGCGTCCGCTGCCATTAGAGCTGAGCTGGGTTTCTTGCTCCCGGCAGCAGCTCACTCCTCCAATGGGAGACAGCACAAGCTAGTCACCTGGAGAGTAGGCTCTATTTCTGGTTGTGTCACCGATAAGCTGTGTGGACCTGAATAAATCACTTTCCTGAAAAACAGAGGCCAACAGTCCCCCCCCCCCCCCCTTCCTCAGAGGGAAGCACAGGGCATGAATCAAATGCTTTGATTTCTACTGTCTGGAGAGTTACATAAAATGACTGTTCTTCTTCGTACCTTGAATTCGCCTGTCAAATAAGATCGATTGATTCCTAAGAAGGGTTCTTCCTAGACAGAGTTCTCAGAATCAGATTCGAAAGGTACTCAAAAAAATTCTTGATTGCTATAATAAATGGTCTACCATTTCTTTCATCCTCATTTGCCGGTGAGTAGCTCTCTTTAGCAATCAGAGAGGATATATTCCTGCCTTCAAATACAAATCAGTTTAAACATATGGAAGGTATAACCCAAATATCAAAATATGAAATAGGAGCAAAGCAGTGACTGTCCTTTAGAATACAGCCCCTGAAGACTGTCTCTCACCTTTCCTGTGGTCTGTCCGTAAAGCCCAAATATCTCACGGAGTTTTTCTTCACTGATCGCGTCTGCTCTGTCAATCTTGTTACCCAAGATAAGGATTGGCACGTTGGATATTGTTTCATCAGTCATTAAAGCCTAACGACAAGATTTAAAAAGAAAAGAGAGTCAAGTAAACAATCTACAGAAGTCCACCAGACAATGAAAACAATTTTTATAGGGTATTAAGTTCAAGGTGAAAATCTGATCACTGGAGCACTTCTTCTTGACATTAGGTCAAGAGTGAGTTAGATTAAGATCTAACTGCCTCAACCCTCCCTTGAGGCTAACTTGTTTAGCCTCAGGGCACCCTCAGGATATCCCTCAGTAGAGTCCAGAGAAGACAGGGCTGGCCAGATCCTTGAAGACCTCCATGCCCCGATGTGCACAAAGCAAGAAGGCACCCGGAGGGTACAAAAGGAAGGTGAGACACGGGCTCTGTCCTCAAGAGAGCCCCGCTCTATATTCAGACCCCCGCTAAGAAGTTTAGTAAAAGCACAAGGCAGCAGAGGACTGTCACAATGAAAGGGGACAGAAAAAACCCTGAAAGGTTGAGGGAAATAAAAGTGTCAAAGAGAGCTTGAGTGAAGTCCCAGCGAAGGTGCGTAAGCGACACTAGGCTCTGCAGGCAGGGCGGGGTTTGAACAGGTGAAAAAGCAAGCGAAGGCTACAGCAATGGCTCTGTCATAGAAGATGGTCGCCCGGACAGGGAGCATTGCCTGGCTGGAGTAAGCATGGACGCTGACGTGTAAGGACAGAGTTTGTGGGGTGAGAAGGGATGAGCCACATTCTGGTGTCAATCTGAAAAGGGAGCCGTCGGATCCCCAAGTCACTCAACAGACTCCGTGTGTCCTTGTGGTGTTCCGGTGAAGGACGGCAGCGTGGCCCACAGTGACAGTGTTTCATGACGACTGCAGGAGGCATTTACGGCAAAGCAGTAAAGCAGCACAATGGCGGGCATAAGGTGGCAACGTTCAAGCCTGGGAGTCTAGCTCTAGGTGGCGGCAAAGCTAGGAGGGGAAGCAGAGTGGAAGGGAATGTGCTTTGACCATCGCAATTCCAGGAAATGTTGCACATCAAAATAAGAGTGTCATTCACTCATAAACACTGTCCACTTTGTGTCAGAGGCTTGGTGAGGTACTGGAGATTCAGAGAAATAGATGAGGTCTTTGCCATTTGAGCACAGGATTTGGTGGGAGATGCCTATGGGAAAGAGCAGGTGTCCTCAAAGTGCTGCTACCTGAGCTCTGAGTTCTCTTCAAGGACGTGAGGGGAAAACAGGCAAAGAAAGCCATCTGTGCACACCCAAGGATGGGCAAGTTCTCTATCCTTCAAATGTAGTTCAGGTAAGCGATTAAGAAACAAGCTGGAGAAATAAACATAGGGGTGATCGTCCGTAATCTTCTGTGCTAAGCAAGAGATTTATGGCTCTTACCTGAAAGTGACAGAGAACTACTACAAGATGTTCATCAGGCAGTGAACAGTCTGAGCCAGTTCCTTCTAGCACTACAGCGCACAGTGAGGGTGGGGGGAGGCAGTGCACACGGAAGGTAGGAGAGACTGTGCCAATAGCTGACATAGAGTCCGAGCTTGGAGGTGTTTGGAGTTTGGTTCCAGGCCACTGGAATAAAGCTACGAGGGCAATAAAGCAAGCCACACACATTGCGTGGTCCCCCAGCGCACACAAAAGTTATGTGGACACTCACTATACTGCAGTTTCATGTGTAGAAAAAGTGTGAAGTACTGCGAGAATTGTGGAAGTGCAAGTGAGCACATGCTATTGGGAAATGGCAACAACAGACCTAGTTGACACCACCCTTCAAGTTCTAAAGCAAATGGCAGTATCATGAGGTCTGCCCACAATGAAGGCCTAGAACGCATGCAGAGGCCCGCCTGGGGTGAAGCAGAAAGAGAGGGACAAGGGAGGAATATGACAGGTGCACCAACATGGAAAGTTTTGGAGAGAACTTAAAGAAAGTGGAAATAGTCAGTGGCAAGACATTGGGCAGCCGGTGAGCACTGCCCTATTGTAGGCATTCTACATGAGACAGCTATCCATTTAAGGGACACACAAATGAACTTTCAGCAAGTTCAAAGTGCCGGGATCCAGAATGCAGATGGACAGTCATATGTATCAAAGGAACAGGAAAGGCATGGGATGAAGTGGTAGGTTAATAGTAACAAGGACAACAAAAACATCACAGATATAGTAAAACCTAGAACATGCAGTTTCGGGAAGGGAAAAAACTCCAAGTGGGTCACTGAAGGGTAGCAAATAGTGCAGGTGTTCCAGACTGAAGACTGAGAGCAGACCTCAGTAGAGGGCTGGCAGGTAAGGCAACGGGAGGATGGGTAGAGACAACCAGGAAATATACTTATACCAACGGTATGGTTTCACCCTGCCTGCATTACATAAAGAGAGACCGACCACACAGGATGCATGGACGGGAATGCTGCTGTGCCGGAATGGCCATCACCCTATGACGCAACAACAGAGCTAACCTTACTCAAGCCCCACGCTGAGCTTCCTCGGGGTCACTGGTAAGGCATAGACTGCTCGTTCTACAGTCTTTGAGCTGTGCAACCATTCTTCCTTTTCTGACGCTCTGCCCACTGAGGTTGTTCCGATCTGATCACGCCAGCCGCTGTCATTCTGAAACTGTTTAGTTCTCAAAAGAGCACGATGCTCAAGATAGACATTTCAATGATTTTTAAAACCTTTCCTTCTGCAACTAGAACCTTCCCCAGAAATGAACTTGAATGAGTATGCCTTGGCACTACTGAGCTGTATTCCTTTTAAAGAAACAAGGCAAGAAAAAGGGAGAAAAAATGTAAACATACATTAAGCTCAACTTTGGATTCCATGAGACGAGAATGATCTGCACAGTCCACCAGAAATACAATTCCATTAATTGCAGGAAGATAATTTTTCCAAACCCGACGTGCTGAAAGATAAAAGTTTGTAGTTGTATCAATTTAAAATGTGTGTGTTTGGGGGGTTGGGGGGGGGGGGGAGGAGAACATGTGGATAAAGTGAACAACCTAACGGTCTAGCAAATGCACAAATACTGACCAAGTTTCAACAGCATGATTCCATGTAGATTCTTCAAGCCTAGCTAATATGAAGTCAGAACTCAACTCACTACCACTGAATTGATACAGACACAGTGACCCTCTCAGATGGGAGGGTAGAGTTTCAACTTTTTTTTTTTTAAGTTTCAACTCTTTACAGAAGTCTAAAGCCTGTCTTTCTCCCGAAGTCAAAACAGAGGGTACAAATGAATGGCCCATGAGCTGAATGTAAGTTTTTGTTTTTAATAGAAAAATCAGAATTTCTGCCTTCCTCGATAATCTGTGACTTGGTAATCCTAGTGGTCCATATGCCAAGGATTAGCTGGAATGGAGAGACAGAGGACTGTCCTTTTAGGTGAGACCTGGTTCTTTCATTTGACTAGCTTTTCCACCACTTCTAAGCAGCCAAAGTCCTTCAGCTAAATGACTTACACCCTAAGACATTTTGCAGTTTGCAATCTCTGCGGTAGAACATCAGCATGAGAAGTGCTTGTCCCTGAATTAAGTTGTCTCCAGTTAACTTCTCACCCTGTGTGGGGGTGGGCACAGGCTTGAGCGAGCATACTCCAGGGGAAGTGCCGCAGCCCCCAGGTCTCTGGGAGGATGGGTCTCAAATTGTGGAAGCCTCCAGGGTCAGTCAGTAGTCTCCTGACTTTACCCACAATGCCCTACAAAACATTCCTTCTTAATCTGTGGCTGGAGTGATACACGCTGAGCAGCGGCCGTTGTTATCACATTGTCATTCCTACGCCTTGCACCTTCAGTCCTTCAACGGGCTGAGGGGGGAGGCACCTCTACACCAAATAGTTACTGCTCCTTACCTTAAATGGGAGCGGGGGGAGAAGCTGAAAGAACTTTTACTTTTCATATAAATTCATAGTTATATTGACTGGACTTGCTCCATTTAGGCTGTATTTCTTTCATAAGGTAAGTGGGTAAAGTTAATTAAAAGAAGGAAATTTCAAAATATAGAGATTTTGGTTATTTGTATCAGTCAAGTTATGATAATAAAGTGAGTCTGTGGAGTTTTTTTAGGGGAGGAAACTTTGCACACGTCAACCCATTTCCTTTTTTACTCTTGCAAAACCTGAAGCTAAATTTATCCCATCAAACAAGTAGCAACTCCAAGTTTAGGGATCTAAAAGCATGTACTTCTGCAGTCCCCACGTGGCTCAGGTGCGCCTGTCACTATTTTATCTGGCTCTCCATGGAAATTTGCAAGCAGCCACAAATCCTTGTGGAAGGCAGAAAGTTGCCTCATACCCCTTTCCACCCAAATGAAAATAATAAAAACACACGAGAGTACAAAAGAAACAAGATCACATATAGTCACTTTCTCAAAACACATCCACTGTTAGTATTGTGCAACTCTTCTCATCTTTTTTCCCTTAAATATTTTATGTAACTGGGATCATAGTACACACATTTTCTAATACACACATTAAATAAATCTAAAAAGTTCAGGAAATCACTAACAAAAAAAAATTAGACTGAATAACTAGAAATTGTCCAGTCTATTTAACCGCACTTTAAAAATATCACATTACATTCCTTCTGATATCATGCCCTAAAAGTGGATTTAATAAGCAAATCTGATGGAGTCTCAATATATTCTTTTCCCACTTCCCAGAATCCTTGCTTCCACACCGTAAATGTTTTGCCTCAGTCTAGAATCTTGCCAAGTGTAAGCGGAGTGTCATCAAACTGCCCCACTCTGAGTATCTCGAGAACACATATGATAAGTCCGAGAGGAATCTGGGAAGCAACTGGACTGAGTGAAAGGGCACAAAACACTGGATAGAGCACACAAAACATCAAATCAATTAGTGTGGTCACAAGAAAAGGGCACAAGGTCGATATCCCATTTATTCCCCCTCCATTAACTAAAGGGTATAACAGAGAATAGTATCTAAATACATTTGAAATTCTGTCCTGGGTCTTGTTTAAAATGAAAAAAGTGGTTCACGTAATTATCCAGACAATTGACAAAAAATACACATCACACTGGACCAAAAAAAACCCAAAACAACCTTGCTGCCACTGGCTAGATTCAAGGGTAGATTAAAAGCATGATTTCCTGAATGTGAAAACAATGATTATGTAAGGGGGAATTCTTCTTAGAAAACACACTTCAGTATTAAGGACAGGATGTACTCACAGACAGTTCAAAACCAAACCTGGCTCCTACTCCCACCACCCGAGAGCAGTGATGCCCAAAAAAACAAAAACCAAACCTGGCTGCCATGGAGCTACGACTCATGGCGAGGCAGGACAGAGCCGCCCCGGGCAGTTTCTGAGACCGTGAAGCTCGGTGGGAGGAGAAAGTCCCATCTTTCCCCCATGGAGCAGCTGGTGGCTTTGAACTGCCGACCTTGCAGCTGGCAGCCCAACTCGTAATCACACACCACCAGAGCGTCTCACAAAGACCCATAGTTCAGAAAAAAGAAAAAGAAATAGGGATACTCAACACACACACTAGCTTCAAAAAGTTCACGGGGGAAAAATGAAATTAAAAGATAACAGAATTTTTCCATAACTTTTTAAAGCTCCCTGGTGTGTGTGTGTCTAGACCAACAGACACACAGATAAATCTGGGTTAGGGCACAGGAGAGCGGAATTCACTACATTATTTCTTGCAACTTCTGACGTTTGAAATTACCTAAAATAAGAGGGTTTAAAGCATTACTGAAGTAAAAGGATATCTAAATCACTAAAGGGGAGCACAAAATGAACTATAAGTTACTATCATTCCACTCAACTGTCTCTTACCTTGCTCATGCCCACCAAGATCAAAAGTTGTAAAAGTCATTCCAGCAATTGTCAGCTCTTCTGAGGCTGAAAAAAAAGTTACCAAAAAGGGGAGAAATAACTTCTCGATTCAATGAATGTAAGCAAATACTAATACTAATCATTTAATGAAGCTTTCACCTTATAAAGGAAAGGCTACGAGGTAAAGTAATTGTTAAATCATTCCCCAAAGCCAAGAATTAACCTTTCCCCTGACCATCTGTAGCTTCTCAGGAGGTGGTTTCGGAGCTGTTCTTTCACGGGCCAAGTGAGGAGAGAGGGAAACAAAGTCCCAGAGATTTTTATCAATGAGTGTGTGGCCCGAGTAAGTCCCACAAGGAACTTTTTTCACGTAAACTCTCTTTTGGGACATCAGTTCATAAAAGAATTATGTCAACTGGGGACTCATCCCCAAATCTTGGCACTGACTTTCAAGTATCAAAAGGATCTCCTGGTATTTCCAAACCTACTGGGGTGGAGTGTGGGAACATGCTGGCCCAATCGGTCATCTTTAAGCATGTGCAGAAGTGTGGTTTTGCCCGCATTGTCCAAACCCAAGAATACAAGTTTTCCAGATTTCTTGTAGAGCCCTAAAAGAGAAATGAGTTTAAATGCAATTTAGCTCTGTATATACGAAAGGCTGCTTGCATCTACACGAAGGAAATGCAAAGAGTTTTAACATCTGATCTATTTCAAGAAGAGGACTTTACCTAGGAACTGGAGCACACTGCTGAAGCCGTTGTAGATCCACTCAAAGATGAAAGACATTATTAACGCTGACTCCTGCACAGAATAGGAACACAGTGAACGTTAGTTCTCTGAATGCCAGTTGTTTGGGAGAAATTTACTCTGATACAGGTTTTAAGAAAACAGGGAAGATGCAAGAGACTCCCTAGCCCCTGAGAGACTTGTGAACTTCCCAAATCTCTGGGGCCATCAGATCTGCCCTAGTGGTCTTCTAACCTCCTTCAACCATCTATGAAAATTAGATATGTGTTCCTCTTTTACTGGATGACTCACCTTGGCAGCTGCTTATTCACCTCCCCTAGATACACCAAGAACCATAAAACACTAAACTCACTGTCATGAATAGAGAGCACACCACAGTGACCTTATATTGTCTACCAATTAGTAAACACCTCTAGGAAATTAGTATCAGTAAAAATCTAATCAAAATGTCATCCAGTAATTAAAATAATATTAACCTACACATAATAACAGTTCTACAACATAGTCATCAAAATTTTCACTGGCTGGTACAATTTGCCCTGCTTTATTACCAAAGTTACCCCTTCTTTCATAATATTAGTTTAACTTCTTTACAGATCTGTGTCACAGCTTATAAAGCAAGTAATCCGTGGTATAGAACTATAAAGAGGGAGAATCCCTTTATAAGGTGAATATTCAAACATTAACTTCTTTTACAAGTGTGTGTGTTCTTCAAATAGAAATTCCTATCCAACACACAGCGGTAGTCTTCCTAACTGGTATCAATGCCACTTTATATCACGTTTCCTATCACCCTACTCAAAACAAGACTCAAAGCCACTAAGGCGTTTACAAACCAAAAATCAAACTCACTGCCACCGAGGCAACACCAACTCTTAGCGGCCCTCGAGTGCAGAGTAAAACTTCCTCTCTGGGTCCCCCAGACTGGGACGTTTCACAGGAATAGAAAGCCGCATTTTCCTCCTTACTAAGGAGTGGCCGGTGGTTTTGAGCTGCTGGCCTTGCAGTGAGTAGTCCAAGAAGCAACCACATTACCCCGCCAGGGCTCCTTAGACAGTCTGCATAGACGGAATAAGGCAGACCTTTGTGGGAGGCGGAGAGAGACTCCGGCTCTACAAACTGTGCTGGGTTTCAGGAGTTTCTCTGAATTAGCACTTCCAGGCCACAGTGCTCTTCTTCACTGTCAGATACAGAGGCAGAAATCAAGAAATGCCGTGTCCCCAGCCGCAGCCCCACTGCCCTCCACGAGCAGGAACATTTGAAGACAAGGCACCAGATGTGACCAGAGGCCATCACACAAACCTTGAGGGGCTGCTGGGTCATCCACAAAAGTTCACCCACAGTCCCCATGGGAAGAAAACTAAATGAAGAAGAAACTGGCAAATGAAGGCAATCTGTTCATTTTCTTTTTCATCCGATTAACAAGATTTCGCAAACTCTCTCCCTCGCTGGCATGGAACTGATTCCGACGCAGAGCAGCCCTAAGCAGCTGAGCAGAGGACTCTGTGGGTTTCCCAGACTGCAAATCTTTACAGGAACAGATCAGCCTCATCTTTTCCCCTCGGTGTAACTAGTGGCTTTGAACAGCTGATCTGCAGTTAGCAGCCCAAAACATAACCCATAATACCACCATGGTTCACTCATACAGTTTAAACCAAACTCCCTGCCATCGAGTGATTCAAACTGCAAGCCACCATATAATACAGGGCAGGGTAGAACTGTCCCGTGGGTTTCCAAGACTGAAACTGCTTCCAGGAGGAGAAGACCTGGTCTTTCTCCCAAAGCCAGGATGGTGCTCTCCAACTTCTGATCCTGTGGTTAGCAGCCTAACTAAATCGTAGGGCCTGTTCCATGTTTACTTTCCAAGGCTCTTTCAATGGAAGGCCAAATGAATGCTGAGAGTTTGGGGTTAAAGTGGAAACTGACACAAAGGCTAAATTGCAAAGATATCAAATTATTTTAACCTTTTCAGCATCAAACTACATCCACCAGGAAAAATACTAAACCCAAATGCATGTTAAATACTAGGGCTTTTTGTTGTTGTTGTTTGTGTGGCATCACTACCCTGATGGAAGTAGGAAGTCCAGCCTTGCTCCTGGAGAGCTGCTGCTGGATTTGAACTGTCAACCCTGTGGGCCGCAGTCCTGCACACAACCACTAGGCCACCAGGGCTCAGCCTAAATACTAGTTTTGTCTGCTCTTTACTAAGTCCAATAACTCCAATACATTCTTAAAGCCCCTGAGCTTGTTACCACTATGCTGTTGTTAGCGGCTGTCAAGTCCCTTACAGCACGCAGCAACCAGAGTACTGTGTGGCAGAATCCTCAAGTTAAAGATTTACCTGCCTTTCTCAAGGACGCCCTCCACTTCCACCCTAGTCTCAGGCTGCCATTTGAATAGGGCCCCCACATCTTTCATTAGAACCACTCCTTCTGATCTTTCCTGTCAGACACCCCAACACTTAAAGCTGTCACCGGGTTTCACTCCCTTGTTTTAGAAGCATGCTGTGTGTATATTTGCAACTAGCTGCAGTATGCAATGCTAACATGGTAAAGAATCCACAACATGAAAGGATTTTCAATGTTAAATGAACCACCGTGACTTTCCAATTTATTTTCCAGCTACATCCCTGCTTTAAATACGTGGAGAACTAGAAGAGACTCTTTAGGTGATGCAGAAATAATAATAAAAACTATTAAGGGGCCCAACGAGCAAGGTTGCACGGCTATCCAAAGTTAAGGAATGGCCTGATGGTTCCGCCAACCTTAAGGTCTTTTTTTTTTTGGTGGCATCACTGCCCTGATGAGAGTAGGAATACCCAGTCTTGCTCCTGGAGAGCTGCTGCTGGATTTGAACTGTCAACCCTGTGGGCCACAGTCCTACACACAACCACTAGGTGACCAGGGCTCAGCCCCTTAAGGTGTTATGATTGGGTTTTTTTTTGGTTTTGGGGCATCACTGCTCTCCGGTGGTGGAAGTAGGAGGCCCAGCCCCACTGCTGGAATTGAACCTCCGTCCCAGTGGGCCGCGGTCCCGCGCACAACCACTACGCCACCGGGGCTCAGCCCTTATGATTGGGTTTTTTAGGCTTCATTGTGAGATGGTAACAATTACTGTTTTACACTTTATACATGTTCACCTCATCCTCACACCAACCACACCAGGCTGGCTTCCTTGATCTCAACAAACAGGGATAATACTGACACTCCCAGGAGGGCGGCCTTGTCCAAGATGACTGGGCTAGACAAACAACAGTGCCAAGACATAACCCTTCCTCTTTCAAACACCAAAGCCAACATGTCTCTTATTCCTAACAATAAATTCAAATCCAAACCACAAAATCGCTTACATGAAGGAAACAAAAATCCCGTGATGCCATCGACAGATCCTAAGTCTAAGTCTTTCTTGCAACTCTCCACACCTTCTTGGGTGACATTTCAATTTTCAAGAACTCTTCTTCCTCCTCCTATTCTTGATGCCCCCTACCACCTTATGGTAGAGTACACTGAAATGCGAGCGCTCAGCCAGGGCCACTGAGAACTTGCCAAGTTCCAGAGCCAAACAAGAGGGCCCGATCAGCTGGCTGACATTAGCCAATGAAGAACGGCAGCCAGGCAGCCTTTATTTACCCACTACTCCGCTCAGCGCAACTTTGGGACACCATTCTGGCCAGAAGCGGGGCAGTGGGCAAGCGCCGCGCTAAAATCTCTGCTTAGCTTAGTGCAAAGTCTCAGGTGGGCGCCGCGGCGGATGCCACCCCCGAAGTGGATGGGCTCCCGCCGCAGGGGAGAGAATGCTCGCGGAAACCTTCGGTCCCGACCCTCACGAGTTGCTCTTGACCCCGGAAACACCCATGTCCACCCAAGGCGAAAGACGCTATTTCTCCGTGCAGGGCGCGGCGCCGGGAGCCGGAGTGAAGAGCGAGATCACGGGGTTGGACCCGGAGCCCCGGAGGTTGGCTGGGCTCAAGTGGGGCGAGTCCTGTCGAGGAGCCAGGGGGACCCGGTTAGGGCGCTCACACTGGCGAGCGGCCGAGGCCCGGCGTCCGCATCCGGACAAGAACCCCCAGCGCGCTTCACCGCGGGCTGGGAAGGCTCGTCCCAGACAGGGGACCTGGGGCTGTTTCGTAAACCAGGCGCACACGACGGGGCAGCAGAGCCGAAGGGGAGCACCCTCCGCCGCCCCGAGACCCGGAGCAGAATACAGGGCGGCCCCATATCCCTGAGGCCGAGCAGCAGAGCGAGCCGACAGGCCCGTCCCCGCCCAGAACCAGCCCGCGGCCCCCACAGAACCGCCTGCGTGTCACTTCCCCCCCCCCACCTGCCCGAGCCGGCCTCCACCCGGACCCTCACCGCCGTCCCCCTGCCGCGCCGGCCCCCGCTCCCTCCCGCACCGCGGCCTCGTGACTCACGGCCCGAGGGGCTGCTCCGGCGGCGACGGGCGGCCTGGACCCTGCCTCACAGCACACAGAACAGAAATAACCAGGACCGCCAGCTACTTGCCGGATGTACGTAACATCCCCCTCCCTCGGGACTTCCGGGTGCGTGCTTGGCCCCGCCCCTTTGCGTGCGTCACGACGCTCAGTTACTTCAGTGCTGTCCTACCGGGGACTCAGGTCGCGAGGGGGCGTGCCTAAGGCGTGACGAGCCGCGCGCGGGGGCGAGCCTTGAGGTGTCCCCGCCTCCTCCTGTACGTACGAGACGTGGCAATGCCGGGGCCCGCAGGGTGGGGACGCGATCCCGGCGTCCCTCCAGGAGAGTGCCGTAAACGTCGGAGCGTCCGGGGTTCAAATCCAGCTGCGTTCGCCGACTCAGTGACGCCTTTAGGGTCTTCAACCTCTGACGGGTCGTACCAACCTTTTGCTTTCCCTTTGACCGTCTATTTTTTCGGAGAAAACGGTAATTACGTTCCCAGCAGTGTTGTGAATATTTTAGGTGCCGCCTCCATTAACCCTTAACATAGTGCTGTGAAGGGGGCTGGGGGGGGGGGGCAGAAGGCGGGGTTAGTGGTTACGCGTAAAGCGCAATCGCCAAGTCAGCAGTTCGAAACCTTTCCGCAGAAGAAAGACGTGGGGTTTTAATCCCGTAAAGAATTACAACCGCGGGGGCTGAGCGCCGGTGGCGTAAGTGGTTGAGTGCGGGACGAGGCCCGCGGGCTTGGCGGTTCAAATCCAGCGGCAGCTCTCCAGGAGCAAGGCTGGGCCTCCCACCCCCACCAGAGGGCAGTGATGCCCCCCCCCCCTCAAAAAAAAATGAATTACAACCTCGGAAACAACACGAGCAGTTTTACCCTGTCAGTCGCTCTGGATTAGAATGAACTCAAAAATCCTGAGTTTTTTGTGTTTGTTCTAAAATTTGCATGGAAATACATTAAATAGAATGGCCAAGAAACAGGAGAAAGGAGAAGGAAATTAGCACTATCTGATATTAAAACTTATTATCAAATCCAAACTAATTTTGGTGAGTGGAGTCGGACTGAGAGTCGCCCTGTTAAGACAGCACAGAACTCCCAGAGGGGTTCCAAGGCCCTACATCTGCACGGAAGCCGACGGCCCTAGCTTTCTCCTGCACTCACGCTGGTGGGTTGGAATCGCCGGGCCTTGGGAACTGAGCAGGCAGCAGGAGAGGACTCCTTGACTGGATCTCCTGGGTTTGTCCTGGGAAAAAAATCAGAGGGCAAGGTACAAAACTCCCACCGCGTCAATTCCGACACACAGCATCCCTCTAGAATGGACTAGAGCGGCCCTGTGGGCTTCCAAGACTGAGAATCTCGTGTCAGGTGCCATGGAGTGGTTCCAACTCGGAGCGTGGCCATAGGCAGCAGAACAAAGCGCTCCTGGCCCTGTGCCATCCGCACCATTGTGATGTCCAGCCTGTTTGTGCAGTCGCTGTGTCGAACCAGCTCCTGGAGGGCCTCATTTTTTTTTTTTGGGGGGGGGTGCATCACTGCCCTCTGGTGGTCGTGGGAGCCACCCAGCCTTGCTCCTGGAGAGCCGCTGCTGGACTTGAAACCACCAAGCCCTCAGGTCGCAGTCCCGCACTCAACCACTTACGCCACTCAATCACTTAGGCCACCGCGGCTCAGCCCTGGAGGGCCTCTTTTTCGAGGCCCCTCCACTTTACCAAGCTTGATGTTTCTCTACAGGGACGGGTCTCTCCCGTTAACACGTCCAAAGTACATGAGATGCAGTCTTGCTGTCCTTGCCTCTAAGGAGCATTCTGGCTGGAGTTCTTCCAAGACAGATTTGTTTGTTCTTTTGGCAGTCTCTGGTACTTCCCATGTTCTTCATCAGCACTGTAATTAAAATGCATCTATTGTTCTTTGTTTTTTTTTAATTCGGTTCCAAAGTTCCAAATTTCACCTGCTCACAAGGTGATTGAAAATACCATGGCAGGACTGAGCCCTGGTGGCGTACTGGTTGTGCGCAGGGCTGCGGCCCACTAGGATGAAGGTTCAATTCCAGCAGTGGGGCTGCGCCTCCTACTCGCACCACTGGAGAGCAGTGATGCCCCCCCACCAAAAAAAATAAAATACCATGGCTTGGGTATGGCACACCCCAGTCCTTAACATCCTTGCCTTTCAGCACTTTAAAGAGATCTTGTGCAGCAGATTGACTCCATACAATTTTTTTTTAGCTCATTTTTCTTGGGGCCTTGTACAACTCTTACCACAATCACATATCCATTCCCATACAAATCTTTTTTTTTTAATTTTTTTTTTTTTACGCATCACTACCCTCAGGTGGTGGTAGTAGGAGGTCCAGCCTTTGCTCCTGGGAGCCGGAATTGAACCTCCATCCCAGTGGGCTACAGTCCCGCGCACAACCACTTCGCCACCGGGGCTCAGCCCCCCATACGAATCTTTGTCTTTTCCCCTTGGAGCTGCTGGTGGTTTTAAACTTCTGGCCTTTTGGTCAACAGTCCAAAGTGTGACTCATTCACCACCTGGGCTCCTTTTAGGGTATAAAAGAAACCCCAAATCTAATGTGATTTAAGGAGAACATGTATTAAGCCTTAATCAGGAAAAGAAAGAAAAAGACCCTTTCTCTGGGTAAGAGAGACCATTAGCATGAGGTCGTAATGGCAACCAGGGTTGGCAGAGATTCAGAAACTTCAAAGAACGGGCAGAGAAAACTATCATAAAACTATGCTTGGCAGTAGACCAACACATCCCAGTTACAGGTGGGGCTATAGAAGCGGTCATGGGACCTGGATTGGAACATATACATTATGTTAGGTAGAAAGCTTACGAGATTGACCCAGAGCCTTCTTACTATGGCACCCTCGCACCCCACATTCCATGAAAGGAGCACCCTAGCAAGGTCCTTATAGGTGATGCCACTTCTCCCAAGACCTTCTCGACATACAATAGTGATCTGCTCTCTAATGCACGCCGGAGAACAAGGTTATTCATGCTGCCGGTTAGTGGCCACAAGAGATTCCATGGAGGCTGAATTCATGTGGGGATTCATAAGTGAATTTGGGGCTTCCACTGTAAACTATAGCCTTCTCTAAACTCGGTGCTCAGAAATTTAACCTCTAATACAGTACCATCTCCCCAGGTACAAATACTACTGGAGGCAATGTTTGTAAAGCACCGAAGACAGTAAAAACAGCAACAACAAACTAAATTCACTGCCATCAAGTTGATGCTGACTCGAATTGACACTCCCCCTGGTGGGTTTCCAAGACTGTAGCTGTTGAGAGGAGAGCTCCCACCTTTCGCCTGTGGAGGAGCTGGTGGTTTTGAACTGCCGACCATGCAGATCACAGCCCGATTGTAACCACTATGCCACCAGGGCTCTCAAGAACCCAATATGTTCTCCGTGCTTCGTAGGCCTTCCTTTCTCATAGACCACACAGCAGCACTGGGATTTAGTCCACAGAATAGCTTCTCCAGAAAGACACCCCTTCTTTAATTGGTTAAGGCCAAACTGGTCCCTGGAGTTGCAGGGATGGTGACTAACTTTTCCTGAGACTGTATAGTTCTGAGGTTTCAAGTCATGAGAGCCAGCTCAGTCCCCACTCCTGGGGAGAAGCGGATTGCAGAGTTGTCCTTCCTGGGCACAGTGGCGACTCAAGTTGGTCTTCTTTACCAAGGTGAAGGTCACAAAGACTAGCCTATCATTTCTCCCCACTATCTAGAGGGAAAGAATTTGGCAGTTGTATTAAAATGGGCTTGGGGGCTAGGGCTATCGAGAATTCATATTCGGAGTGCAAATGCCTACATGTCTTTAAAGCATAACCACTGGCATCTCCCCCCACCCCTCCGGCATCCTTAAATGCTAGAAGGACAGCTGATGCAAAGATGCAGCTGTTCACATTACAGGTTTAACCTGACGCCCACAAAATGCTGCATCGATACCGACAAGACTAACTCCACAGTAATTCCCATTGAAGAGAATCAGCTGAGATCCTCAGCCAATTCAAGAAGCATGGTGAAGGCCACAATAATGCAATAATATTCCTCCAGCTGGCATGCTCAAATTACAAAAATCCTGATTGTCCCCATATATGAAAACTTCTTCTAAAAAAAGAGGGGGAGAGAGAGGAAGGGGTGGGGTAATGCCCTGAAGAGCCTGGAGTCCTTGTGATGGCTGGCCACTTGGTGAAACCCTGCAGACCACTTCTCAACATGTTTTAGTTGATGGATCTAGGTCCCACTGATGTTTGGGGGTCATAACTATTTGCCCCTAGGAAGCAGTGGAAGGTCTGCATTTGGGAATTAATTCATCTGTGCTTCCCTCCTTTTATTCTTCAGCTTGCACTCAGTGTCCCAGCGACTAGACCACAGGCCATGTGAGGTGGATTAAGAATGCTTTCATTGACACATCACACGCACGCGCGTGCACGTGTGCCCTTGGCCCTCCCTGTCGCTGCTGAAACCATTCCCTTGAAGGTGACAGAGAAGAACCGAGCTGTGACAGCTTTTCACTGGCAGATATCTTGGAAGTGGGCCAACAGAGGTTTCCTCCTCAGAGGCCTCCAGGTGGACTTGAACCTCTAACCTTTCATTGAGTTTCCTTGCATGTGCTAATCATGTGCACCACCCAGGAATTTGACGTAGATGTAACTTTACACTAAACGCTTCACGTCTTTAAATCATTTACTGTGAGTTCTGTGAAGGTTGACAGATCACTGGTTTGGCATTCAGCCATTCGTACACGTTTGCTTTGCTCAAACCAGCCCCTGCATTGCTCAATGTGCTCCCTGTGTCCCTTGTCTGTTTCCCTCCCTTGTTGTACCCAAACCTTCTGGAACTTTCCTTGGGTCAATGCCGTCCTTTTGGTCTTAGATGGTTGGTTGGTGTACACCACAGGCCTCAGTTTGTTTCCAGATCTGAAGGGTGACTACCTAAGCAGCAGGCCCGCTCTTCTCTTATTTGGGATTTGGGTCCACGTTTGTCTCCAGTCTATCCCTGTTGGGTGTCAACAAGTCAGGCCTCACCCATAGCAATCCTGTGTACAACAGAATCCCCGCCTGCTCCCGGGCCATCCTCACGCGTGTTCCTCTGCTTGAGGCCCTTGTTGCAACCCTTGTCAGTCTCGCTCATGGAGCGCCTTCCTCTTGTCTGCTGCCCCTCCACTGTACCACGCATCATGTCCTTCTCCAGACATTGGTCTCTCCAGGAATATGTCTGAAGTATGTAGGATGGAGCTTTGCTGTCCTTTCCTCTAAGGGGCACTCTCGCTGTACTTTTTCCTCACATAGATCAGTTGGTCCTTTTAGCAGACGAATGGTTCTTCCAGCACCACCATTCAAATGCATGGGTTCTTCTTTGTCTCCCTTATTCAGTGTCCAACTTTCACAGGCATATGAGGCCATAAGAATACTCTGGCTTGGGTTAGATGCACCTTAGTCCTCAAAGTCCCATCCTTGCCCTTTAATACTCTGAGAGTGTTGTGCAGCAAATGTGCCTAACACATCTCCTCTTTTGACCTCTTGCTGCTGCCAGCACCTACTATGATGCTTTTCAGAGCAGCAGGGAGTGGTGGCCCGGCCCCCTCCAGTTGTCCTCATCTCAGGATCATTGACTGATGTTTGCAGGGTTCACTGGGCCAGTCACTAGATGTTTCTATAGACCTTTGGGTTGTCACCATTCTCTCCTCCGGCCAGGGAGGGACAAATGGCTGAACCTTAGAAGGCTGTTCACAAGCTTTGAAGACCCGTCACCCTTCAACCAAGGAGGATGTAGGACGGTGTCTCTGTGAACTGTGCTGTTCCAGTTGACGTTCAGGACTCCCAAGACTCTGGCCTTCATACCACAGGCCCAGAGACTCTCCCCCTCACGGTGTTTGCCATGTCTAAGAAGTTTTCATAACTTCTTTGGATGTTAACAAAGTTGGAGCTTAACAATGCAGTGATATTTGTTTGAGAAACCACCCACGCACCTACCCTATTCCTCTGGGGTTGGCACTACGGCATGGCCCCTGCCAGGGAGGCTGTAGAGAGCTAAGCTGTGTGCTCACAATCCATTTTAGTGAAAGGGGAGGTGAGATGATGATGCTTGGGAAACGGGCTCCCCGCAGGACTGAGGGACAGCAACTCTAGTTGCCGCCACAGGGACAACTAGGGGGCGAGACGGTGAGAATGGCCTTGAGTGAAGTCAGCAGAAGCAGTATTTTCACGAGGGGACATCCCCGTGTTCACAAAGTAGGCTAAGGCTGCTTTAAGCCAGATCAGGCTGGAGGGGAAGGAGAACTAGTTTAAGACCTTCCTGCACATTGTAGCCCCAAGTTGGAGACAGTAGTTTATTCTCCATGCGTGTCTTTGTTACCTACAGCTGCTAAAACACACACACACACACACACACACACACACACACACACACACACTTCAAAGACTTTGCCCAGCCGGGAGCCCACTCTCCTTGCTCTGCTGTGTGTCACTGGGTTCCCCAGGGTGAATTCCTTCATGGTCCTTTGGGGAATGACGTGTCAGCCTGCTAACTGCAAAGTCGGCATTTCAAATCCCCCACTCTCCGGAGGAGAGAGACGAGACTTTCCACTCCTGCGACGTTAGTCTAGACACCCACGGGGGCAGTTCTGCTCGGTCCGATAGGGTCAGAATGATTCCCAGTCGACTCAGTGGCGGTGAGGGTTTCTCTCTTTTTCCTTTTCTTGAGTGAGCAAGTGTGCCAGCTGGCAGGGCAGATCTGTTGTGATGAAGTGAAACGGCTTATGGCTCTTTTCGCCTGCTCCGTGACTCCCGTCCAACGACTGGCTAAAAGATAGACTCACTGCCTGAAAGTCAACTCCAACTCATGGAGCTCTTACAGGTCGAAGTAGAACTGACCCCAGGGTGGGGGATGGGGGGGCTCGGAGATAGTCTTTTTTTTTTTTCTTTTAAGGTATCACTGCACTCGGGGTGGGAGTAGGAGGCCCAGCCTTTGCTCCTGGGAGCTGGAATTGAACCTCCATCCCAGTGGGCCGCAGTCCCGCGCACAACCACTACGCCACCGGGGCTCAGCCCGTCGGAGACAGTCTTTATGGGAGTAGAAAGCCTCATCTTTCTCCCACAGAGCGGCTGGTGTCTTTGAACGACTGACTTTGTGGGTAGCAACCCAACACGTGAACCACTCCATCGATAGGGTGTGTGAAACACTGTCAGGGGAGGGTCAGTGTTGCCATGCGGACGTGTGTAAGATGACCATCTCAGAAGCAGAACCAACCCGGGGTCCATCAAGAAAGAACAGCCGGCAGCTGCGGAGTGTACATGAGAGCCCTGTCAGAAGCAGCAGACACGCCAGAGCCACTGCCGCATCGGTGGGACCATGAGACGAGGAGGCTGAGCAGCAGGTGCCCCAACCTCTCAGTCATGCAAGTCCTCGGCCTCAGCTCAGGCTTGTTTTTCGGACCACCTGCCACTCAGCCTATGGACCCATTTAATGTTTCCTGATGCTGGCTTGTGGTCACCTCTTAACTCCCCTAACAAACCACCTGAAGTGCTCTTTCTGTGAGTGGTGTGTGGCCATTTCAACAACTAACTGAACCCCGCAGAGAGGTAGAATGTTCTGGGAGGAGCAGCTGGTGTCAAAGAAGGGAACAAGGAGGATGGAGTTGGAGGCCGAGTCGCTGTGGAGTTCTGGTCTCTGTGCATGTGCAGCAGAGGTCGGACATGGCCTCTGCCATTCCCTCACATGCTCAGGACCCACTGGAACTTGGCACGCACTGGTGGGTCATTTGAGATTGGCTGAATAAAGGACTATCAAGCAAAAATATCTCTACTGTTAGTGGGAACATGGGTAGGAGCGAACATTCCTCCTCCTTTGACACTATGCTGTCTTATGGTGGAGTCCTTCTGTGGGATGAAGTTGCTGTGCTCAGCTGCTAATTGAGTTGGCCTTGTGTGTCCACAACTGGTTTCAAGTGCTGTCTTAGAGTTAGAGTGAAGAACTCGATTCTTGATTCATGAATTGTCCACTTGAGATGTACCTCTAGACCAGTGGTTCTCAACCTTCCTAATGCCATGACCCTTTAATACAGTGCCTCATGTTGGGATGATCCCCAACCATAACATTATTTCCATTGCTACTTCATCACTGTCATTTTGCTACTGTTATGAATCGGGGGACCCCTGTGAAAGGGTTGTTCAACCCCCAATGGGGTCACCACCCACAGGTTGACAACCGCGACTAAG
>PVJH01025798.1:0-30943 GCA_004026705.1 Nesogale talazaci | reverse complement strand
TCCTGCTTCCTCCCGGTTCTCTGTTTCTCATCATCCTCCTCTCTTGACCTTCCCGCACTCTGAGCTTTGTTCTTGGCCTGTAGACTTTCTGACGGCATGTCTCTGTGAGTGGAGCCCGTACTTGGGGGGGGTGGGGGGGGTGGGGGGTGCGTGTGCGTGTCGACACATCGGATGCCTGTGCTGATCCCCATCTGTATGCAGCCCTGGAGGTATAGTAGGCTAGGCATTGAGCTACCCACTCAAAGGTCAGCGGTTCAAATCTACCAACTGCTCCTCAGGAGAAAGACGAGGCACTCTACTATGCTCCACAGACAGACAGACTCGGAAACCCACAGGGGCAGTTCTCTGCCCTATGGGGACACTGTGAGTTGGAATTGACTTGATGGCAGCGAGTCTTTGGATGGTGCAGCTGGTTATGTGCTTGGTAACGAATGGAAAGGACGTCAGTGTGAGCTGACCCAGAGGGGCCTTGGAAGAAAGGCCTCGCGGTCCCCTTCAGAAGGCTTATCGCCAGTGAGAACCCAAAGGAGTGCAGTTCTTCTCTGACAGAGAAGTGGGTGGGGTCTTCATGGCTTGGAATCAGCTCTAGGGCAGTACAACTTGGTGATCGTAGTAAAAAACCACGTTGACATTTTTAGAAAAATGAAATATAAATTAAGTTAAAATACTTCTTTTACCTGGTGTATGGTCTTGTGGACTGCTAAGGCCTGGCCACCCCTCTTTGGGGCCTACAGGCTCAGCTGGTAGGGGTCAGAGTGTGAGGAGCAGTCTGTGCCTGCTGCTTTTTGAAGCAGGCGTATATGGTCATATGGACACAGAGGGGGCCGAGTCACCTTCCCTCCCCCCACCCCACGGTCACTCTCTCTCCCTAACCCCTCCCTTTTTGGGCGCTTCTCTCCCAGGTCTGGTGGGCTGGTGGGTTAGGCTGGCCAATGAGCGATTGTTTGTTTTTTTTTGAAGATCAGTGTTCTAGGAAACGGAAATGACTTCATCTTCCGGAAGTTCTACTACAGGACCAAAAGGAAACTTTCTTAATAAGTGGCTTGTTTAGCAGTTTGGAAAAAAACAAAAAACACAAAAACTCAACCCCAAACAATGAACAGACAAGAATTATATGCAGAACAAAAACTCAGTGCCCCCTTCTCAAAATGTGTTAGAACTTGCCTCCATGGCATGGGTCCCTTTCTTTGGAAATGTTTGAACTTCCTTGGTTCAAACCAAGGTTGTGTGGTTATCCGGAAAGCACCCCTTTCACCGCCCTCCACTCAAAAGCCCATGCTTAGGACAGCGCTTGCGTTTCAAATGTTGTAACTCTTTACACTTACAGGCACAGAAAGCAGCCTCTTTCTCCTGCAGAGCAGCTGGTGGTGGTTTTGAACTGCTGACCTTGTGACTAGCAGCTTAGGCTGACTTTCAAAAAAAGTGTGTGCATCTCTTAAAACAACGCTATTGTTTACTAAACTGCGGAATGTAGGAAAGAATATATTCTGATATATATGATTTGCAAGAGAGGAAAACCAGACTGTAAGATTGCCTGAGGTGCTTTTCTTGCGGCTTCCCGTGGCTTTCCACGGCTGGTTCTTAGGGATTGAAAGGCTGGGTGATCCTGGGAGCCGGACGTCTCAGGCATTTACAGTCTCTGGTGACCCGTGCCTGTGTGTCCCTCTTGTCCTCTTCAGAAAGATTGCTGCCAAAATATCTCAGCCCTGGCATTGGCAGCCTGGGGGCGGGGCAGTGGGCTTGTCTCCCTGTGACCCTGCCCCTTTGAGAACCAGAGAGGACACTGGTGGTGTGTGTGTGTGTGTATTTCTCCTTACCTGCCATGAGCTCCACTCTTCTATGGACACACTGTCAGCTTCTCAGCCAGGGGCCAGTCGTGAGACCAGTGGCCCTCACAGTAATACTGCGATTCTGGGTTGGAATGAGTCCCACGATGGCATTTTTTCCCCTGGGTCCAAGTGAAATTGATTCCTTTTTTTATTTAGTCCCCACTCTTCCCCATCTCGCCCTTTTTGACTTCTTTCGCCAAAGTCTTTTTTTCTGTCGTCTTCCCTTCAGCCACTGGCTGTCCTCTGGGATGGAGGCCCCTCCAGCAGACTCCCCAGGCCAGCAGGGGGCACGGGCGGTTTATGAGTGGGGCTGCCAGCTGCCCTGCCAGCATGGAGGAGCAGCTCTCCCCGCTCCCTCCAGTCCACAGACTAGATGGCAGTTGGTTTCCTGCTGATGTCAGGAGCCCTGTCATCCTGGGTGGTGGTGGGGGGTGGGGGGTGGGGTACACATTGGCTGCTAACGGCCAATGCCAATCCTTTTCTGCCCCGTGAAGAGTTACACTCCCGGAAACCACCGTGAGTCACAATGAACTTGATGCTGATGTCTGCGAGGCACCTTTTGGGTAGGACAGTGGCCTTCGAATGGCTTCTTATCCATCCCCCCTGCCGCTGCAGGTCTGAAGGACACCCCGACCCAGGAAGACTGGCTGGTGAGCGTTCTTCCTGAAGGATCCTGCGTTGGGGTGGACCCCCTGATCATTCCCACAGGTGAGGAGTTGGGCAGGAAGTGGGTCCAGGTGCCCCTCTCTTCTCCGCATGTGTTGGTGGGGTGAACATTTGATGGTGCTCTGTGACCAGGGTCACAGTGTGGGAGCCCCGTTGTGGGGGCAGGACAGCACCAGCTCCTCGCCTTGCACACGCTGGGGGGTACGGGGCCGTGGCAGCATTGTCTGGCAGAAGGCTCCAGCCGGCCAGGCCTTGGCTGAGAGGAGCCTGCAGTCCCCAGCGAGGCCATGTGTTCCCCCAGATTACTGGAAGAAGATGGCCAAGGTCCTGAGAGGCGCCGGCCACCACCTCGTGTCCGTCAAGGAGAACCTCGTCGACAAAATCTGGACGGACCGCCCCGAGCGCCCGTGCAAGCCCCTCCTCACTCTGGGCCTGGATTACACAGGTCAGCACCCCCATTGGGGCCCCCGCCGCGACCCCACCCTGCCACTCTCTCCTGCTTAGTCTCCAGAAGGGAGGCCTGGTGGGGAAGCGGGTGAGACCTATACTGCTAACCACCAGTTTAGCAGTTCGAGACCACCAGCCTCTCCATGGATGGAAGATGAGGCCGGCTGCACCCGCCCGTAAAGACTTACAATCTCAGGAACCCACAGGGTCATCACGAGTCGAGGGTGGTGAGTTCCGACTTCAGAGGCCTCGTAGCGCTTGAGCTGATGGAGGGAGCTGGCGTTTGAGGACGGCAGACGTTTTACTGGTTTCCACAGTAAAACTCGCCATGTCCGTTGGCCCTGTGTATCCCAGCAGAGTTCCTCTGCATGATCTTTGGGTGCTGCTGAGGTGCTGGGCCCTTCCCTCCATCTGCCACTCGCGTGTGTCTCACAGCAGAGCCAGCCTCCGGCTGTTTCTGCCAGTGTCTTCCGGTCAGCCTTCTGACCCCCACCTGGTAGTTTCGTCATTCGAGGAGGGGGGTTGAGGAGAAAGTTCTGTGATCCATTTGTGCCTTGACAGACAAAGGGTGAGACTTTCAGGAGAGGTGCAGAGGGAGCAGGCCAGAAATGGGTGGAGGTGCAAGGATTGAGGCTTCTATTGCATCAGAAGAAGGGAGGTGGGTGCGTGGGTGCAGGGGCAGGGTATCTGGAAGGGAGGCAGAGTGTCCAGAAGGGTCCTGGGCAGAAAGCAGGGCTTCCCAGTCTCTCAGTTAAACTTGACCCAGTGTTCCCCGGGGTGATCATCAGAGCACTCAGGTTGTGGGGCAGCCCCCACCTGCTCTCCTGGCAACACTGTCCCTGAAGGGTGCCTTGGATTGGGAGGGAGAGGCCAGTGAGTGGCCCAGGGGCCAGCTCAACATTGCCACTCACTGTGCTCTGCATTTTTGAGGCTCAGATGGACCTCCTCTAGCTGCGGGAAACCCATGCGGTACAGACGTTGGGGTGCCTCTCCTGGTCAGGCCTCTGTGCTCGGTGCTGGGTGGATATGACAGCACCGTCCCATCTCCCCTGAGTTCGGCACCATTTCATGGAGGAGGTGGGGATGGGGGCAGTTTCAATGGGCATGAACCTTTCGAGGGCCACAAGAGAGGCCACGACTGTGGCTGACACAGGACGTGTGACTGGGAAGAGGTGGTCCAGCGTGGAGTCGGCTGGCCGGAGTCCGGGTCTCGGCACCAAGAAGGCACATCTCACACACCCATAAAGCTGATGTGGTTGGTGCTGTTCCACTGACCTCCAGAATGTCTGCGTTCTCGCCCTTTGGTGGGCATGGTCTCGTGGCCGCCCGCGGATCCGTCATTGCTGGGTCTCATTGCTGCCCCTTCTTGGTGGGCGTCCCCATCGGGTGGGAGGAGCGGGGATGATTCTGCCCCAAGCAGTAACCACAGTGGTTTGCCTTGCTCCTGGCAGACGTCAGTGCTTCACACCAACTTCTAGGCGCTTAAGAGACTGTGTGGGATGAGCAAGCGAATTGCTTTTGCGGGCCGAGCACCCAGGGCTCGCTGCCGTCAGGTGGCTTGGACACAGTCAGACCTCTGTGTAAGGCTGGACTCTAGGCTCCTGCGCGAAGGCAGTGCTAGTTTGGGACATATGGGACAGTCGCTTTCATCTGGATCTCCTCGCCCTGGGATCTCCTGGGACCACCGGGGCTGGCAGCTCAAACACCTCTGCTTCTTGCAGGGATCTCATGGAAGGAAAAGGTTGCCGACCTCCGGTTGAAAATGTCCGAGAGGAACGTCGTGTGGTTTGTGGTCACGGCTCTGGATGAAATAGCGTGTGAGTACTCCGGTTTCATGGCTTGGGCTCGCTGCCCGCTCTCCCCTGGAGTGCCCCGGGAATCTGTGTATTCGTGCTGCGCCGCTCTCCGCGCGGCCAGCCAGGAGGCAAATGTCGATGTCGTCCATTGGGTGCAAGAGATGGCAAGGAGGATGAAGGAGACAGGACAGGGCAGAGGGGGAAGTAGTTGTGGGTTACGCCCCACCTCTAGCTGACCTCTGTGGAATGGCCATCCCTTCCCCTAAATGTGTTTCATGGAAGCTCACTATGCTTCAGAAGTGGGATTGTGCTCCAAGGTCTTCACCACGAGAATGTTCTAGAAGCATTTCTACTGTGGAAAGTCGCAAGTTCCTTTTTCAATCTGCAGTCAGGAAATCTCTCCCAGGCCATTGTTTCACACCTTCTTGCCGTCATTTCGGACGACAGCTATTTACCGTGTTTGTTGTGTCATCGAGTTTGAGGCCACATGTGTGCTAAGGCTTTTGACTCATCTTGACATTACCTGTTGGAAGGGTTATACAGCTGTGTCTAAGAATGGCCCTTGCTGGATGCCTTCGCCCTCCCCAGGAACTGTGGCTTGAGAAAACAGCGTTGGTGTATAGATACAAAGTGTTGCCCCCGTGCTTTGCTGTAAGGAGTCCTTGGATGGAAGCACAGGCAGTACCCTTGAGGTGGGGGCTGTGTTCTGCACTCGGATCTCCCCAGCACGCTCACCAGGGAGCTGGGCAGGGCTAGGACCACAGGTGCACCTTGTTTTCCAAATCTGTGCAGCGACCTCACCAACCCCCCCCCCCCCCCCCCCCCCCCCCCCCCCCCCCCCCCCCCCCCCCCCCCCCCCACACACACACTGCCCACAGGTGGGTCCTCCACCCAGCAGCTCAGTTTTCACTCACAGGATGCAGCCCTGCTGACTCACTGCCTTTCTTTCTGCCTCCAGCTGGAAGCGCTGCCGCCTTGGGCTAATGGACCCTTAAAGAGAGACGGCCTCATTTGGCCTCCCTGGTGGGTGGGTCCCAGTTTTTCTACCCTGGTTCACTTACAGCAGAAGAGAAAACAAACTATTGCTTCCCCTTTATTTCGGAGCCATAAAAGTTTTTCTGCTGCAGGGCCAGCTCTGGCAGGCCTCCGCCAGGCAAGCCATTCCAACTCTTTGTTCGGAGGGCCATTCTGTTTTTAACTAGTACCTCTTCCATCCCCTTCTCTGGACTGCGATGTGGTGGCCTACGAAACAGCTCTGGTGCCATCATGCGGTGCATCTGGGAAACTGCAGCTCCCAGATGGAACGTGGAGCCCTTTGGTGCTGGGTCTGTGGATGGTCTTGGACTCTCTCCTTCTCCCCGCCTCCCTTTAAAGTGCCATATCAGACAGGTGATAGGGGTGTTGCTTTTCTTTTTTAGGGATGTTCAATCTGCGAGGATCAGATGTGGAGCACAATCCGGTGTTTTTCTCCTACGCCATCCTAGGCTTAGAGACAATCATGTGAGTTCATGTCCCTTTCCAGAACGCCCTTCCTTGCCCAGGCAGCCCCACTGGTCACTATCTGCCTGTTCCAGGAGTTTGCTTTTTTTTTTTTTTTTTTATCTTTTTCTTCCTTTTCCTTTTTGTTCTCCCCGGTGGGAGGCATTTGTTTATGCCCTGCCTTCTTGAATCCCCAAGATGACCAGAAGTTTTCTGGGCAATCTCCGTTTTACTGTGACATCAAAAGTAAGTGGCGACAAGGAGGACAAGCCTGGGCTGATGCCAGTCCTCCTGTGAGCGTGGCCTTGTCCAAGTTGGGTTCCTGCTTCCCAGCAGTCAGTGCAGCTGCGTTTGTAAGCACCGCCCTGCAATTCTGGGCTCCCTCACATGCAAAGAGGCCCGGCCTTCTCATGGCCAGAGGCTGGAAACGGCCCAGAAATGGCTCCTGGATCGGCTGCTTTGTCAGGGACCTTCGGAGCCTTGCTGCTCATCGTTGCTGTCTGTCAGGCGACTGTCCCCCTTCACCTGTGTGCCGGGTGCCAGGGCACCTAGTCAGTTGGTGCTGGGGACACAGGAGTGAACGTGACAGGATCTGAGCTCCTCTCCTGGGCATTTGGGCACCGAAGTGGCACTGAGTCATTGGCATCAATAGGGAAGGCTTTAGGGGTCTCCTGAGGGGTGAGAGGAGACTGGGAACCCTGATGATGAGGCAGAGACTGAGGGGGCTGAGGGGGGAGCCAAGCACTGGTCGCAGAGCTGGTGGTGGGTGAGCCAGCAGGAGAGGAGTGGCCTGTGAGCAGCAGTGGGGGTGCTGCATGAGACTGGGACCCCAGAGGGAGGCTGGTCTGTGAGCAGGGCCGGGTTCAGTAATGGCCAAAGTGTCAGCATTTGGGCTTTGACTTGAGGATACGGTGGAGCCATTGAAGGGACTTTTGAAGGTGATTCCCATGGCCGGATGGGCCTGACGGGCATTCCTCTTGAGGAGAAAGGAAGAGTCAAGTCGGGGTGCTGACGGAGCATAGATAAGGAGAAACGTGGACATCTTTGCTAGGGAGTTGGGTTCCAGCCCAAGAGGCCCCAGTGACTGGGGGAGGGGAGTGGCAGGCCAGATTCCTGGGTTGGGGACTTGGGTGAATGGTGACAGAGAAGACAGACAGGTTGGGGAGTGGGACTGGGGAAATGGGGAGGAAGTGCTGTTGGCTGGGATGGCAGAAGCACGGATTTCTGTGTGTCTGTGTGCCCACCCCCGCTCTTACCTGCTGGTGCATGTTTTTCCCCCACCTCCACCCCCCACCCCCACCTCCTCTACAGGCTCTTCATTGATGGCGACCGCATAGACGCTCCCCACGTGAAGGAGCACCTGCTTCTTGACTTGGGCCTCGATACCGAGTACAAAATCCAGGTGGTTCCTTACAGCTCCATCCTGAGCAAGCTCCAGACCCTGTGTGCTGACCTGTCCCCGAGGCAGAAGGTGTGGATCAGCGACAAGGCCAGCTATGCTGTGAGCGAGGCCATCCCCAAGGTTGGTGGCCTCTCTCCGGTCCCTCTACACCCTGCCGGGGAGCCCTGCCCCAGCCGGGGGCGACGGTGTCTTTGCAGCGGTCACTTCTCTGACTGTCACCTCGTTTGCATGGAAGTCAGACGGAGAGTCTGACAAGTCCTGGTGTGTCCTGCGTTTCCTGGAAGGGGGTACCAGAGATAGCGACCGCGTGGTTCATGAAATACATCCGTTTTGCTAGCATATGAGTGCTGGCGTCGTGGGAGATGCTGGAAGAGTCATTGCTGAAGACAATGCTGAGCTTAACGAAATACACCGATTTTAAGTAAATTAGAGTTCAGGGAGCAGACAGAGCTTCCCGCCCTGAACTGTGGAGTTAGCGTGAGAATGGCTGAATTTGGACCGTAATTCCCTGACCCTGCCTCCCTAACACACCCACCTACCACCTTTTTTATTACTAAGGAGACCTGAGGTCCAGGGAGGCCTGGTGATTTGGGGGCTTGTCGAAGGTCACATGTTAGAGCTGCTCCCATTCCTGAGCTCCTGCTGGCCCCTGCTAAGCAGCTGACATCTCGCTTTCGTTTAACAAGGCCTTAGGGCAGGACTGGGATGCAGGACACTTTGGAGGTAGCCTTCTCTACTGCCTGTCCCCTGAGCCCCTGGCTGTCACATTTGTCCGTGGCAAGGCCCAGATGTCTTCTCCTCTTCACTGAGCAGTGGGGTCATCCATCCTGAGATGAGCCCAGACAGGACCTGGGACCCTGGCTTTCCACTGGCATCCTGTGTGTGTTGCTGAGCCGGCCACTCAAGTTCCTCAGCGCTTTAATTTACCACTAAACAGGGCTCACACCACCTTCCTGGTGATTTTTTTGGGGGGAGGGGGGTGAGGAGGTGAGAGGGAGACCAGAGTAGAGGAAAGGAGTTGCCCCCGTGAGAAGCACCTAGGAGGCAGCACAGAGTCCATCTCCTGAGGTCACGGGCTGGTCTCACCTCGGGTGGTCCCATGAAATCAGACCCTTAGCAGGAGCAAGAGGTGTGATCACTGAGCGGCGACCAGAGAGGGCTGGGGAGAGGGGCAGCCCTCCCTCACCAGTCCACGGACATCCCTGGATAGCAGGCGAGAGCCTTTTTCTTTGTGCCCCAAGAAAGGCTTATTTCCATCCAGCTTTGATTGGTTAGTGACCTCTGACCACGAGCCGTGGAGACCTGGAAAAGCAATATCTTGCTGATGGCAGGCTGCCAGCCGTCTCCAGAGGGGAGGGGGTGGGAGAGGGGAGAGAAATACCTGCTGGGTGGGCTTTCTCTCTGGATGAGCTCAGACTCCTATTCCTGCATCAGCTAAAAGGTGGTCCCGAGGCCTCCGGGGACAGCTGGGTCGGTCCTCGGGGGAAGCGCTTCAAGTGCCTCGTCTGAAGTGCGCTGTGTGGGGTCCCGGGGCGGTAGCTGTGGTCTCACGGGGAGCCACGCTCGACTTCCCACATGACTGCCCCCCCCCCCCCACCGGCAGGGTCATCGCTGCTGTATGCCTTACACCCCCATCTGCATTGCGAAAGCTGTGAAGAATTCTGCCGAGTCCGAAGGCATGCGGCAAGCCCACGTGAGTAGGGCAGCTTGTGCAGAAGCCAGGGCTGCGTGGCTGGCGGAAGTCCCAGCAGCTCCCGAACCAAGCGTGAGCGTGGCACGAGGCAGTTGGTCACGTCCTTGCCTCGGTCTCCTGCTTCTCCTGGCCTTCCAGAGCCAACGAACCAAGGCGATCACTGGGCCAGAGCTTGTGTTTACAGCACAGTGCAGAGAGATAGTGGTCGTTGTAGGGTCAGGGTGGGGGTGATGCAGGATGAAGTCTCTTAAGAGACCCAGGTTAGCTTTAAAGGCTGAGGACAGGTCTAGAATGCTCTGGGGGCCACGGGTGTCTTTTGACAGTGTCCCGTTGTTTGCTGGAGTTCGGTTTTCTGGGAAGGCTGCCTGGCTCTGGGTCTGGACCCACTGCTCTTTGGGCCTGGGCCATGGAAGGGCCCAGCGGGGGACACGCTGCTGACGGATTGGCAATGCTCCGTTGCAAAAACCGACAGACACTGCTGGTGGTTTGGCTCGCTGGACAGCGTGCACGCCACGGGATGCGTCAGGCTGAGTCTGGCCTTCTGATGTTCAGTGCTAACTGGAAAACACGTCTCCATTGTTCACCCAGATCAAAGACGCCGTCGCCCTCTGTGAACTCTTCAACTGGCTGGAGACCGAGGTGGGTTCTTAGTCTTTGTTAAGCCCCGGCTCAAGAGTGTTTAGAAAACAGCAACATGTGACGCTAAGTGACTTCCTCTTTTGGTCAGGAGGTTTAAGATCTTGATCTGATTTCAGCGCTCTCTTAACGCAGTTCCAGCGTAGGTGGACACAGGTTTCAAATACTTTTCAATTGTCGACAAGAGTAACGAGGATTAAGAAGGAAGCTCTGGGGGTGGTTCTTTTTGGGCTTGTGAGATGACCTCATCGTTAAGGAGACTCTCACTGGGTCAAAAAAAAAACCCCTATAATAATAAGACTCAGCAAGCTGACTGTCTTAGGAAGAAAAGACCTTTTAATACATTCTAAAGTTCAGATGGAAGCATAACACTTTATAAATACTCAACCCACACCTGGCCCCTTGTCCCCTGCCCTTCCACACCTTGTCACTGGCAGGAGGGTGATGTCCTTGCATTGCTCTTCAGCTTTGTCACGTTGCTCTTCAGATCGTTGATTTACACAGACAATTCTAAATTAGAATTGTGACAAATGTCACTTCCCCCCTGAATTTCCTAAATTTCGAAAGCATTTGACGCCTTTCCGGAGCCAGCTAGGGTACTGCGCTCGCTGCATTCAGTGAGTGGCAGAGCGTGGCATCTCTTGTGCCCTGTGAGGCCTTCAGCCTCAGTGGAGACGGCAACTCTCAGCTGTGCTGGGGCTCCCCGCCCCTGGTTTTCACCGGCTGAGATGGTTTTTCAGTCACCCCACCATAATATCTTTGCATGGACCTCTTCTGTTTCACTTGGATAATTGTCTTAGGCTGCATTCATAAGAGGGGATGTCCCACGTTTGACTTTTTAAACTTGGACACAGTAGGTTTGGGGAGCTCTCCGGACGTAATGCAGAGGCAAAATAGTTGGAGCAAAGACTAAACGGATAGGAATCTTTCGGCTTGACTGGAAAGTCTTTGGAAAAGCCCTCCCTGCTAAAGATAACAGACATAAACTGGGTCCCAGGGCGTGAACAGCGGGGTACAGGGATGGAGGGAAATGTGAGCTTTTCACTTTTGTTCTGTATAAGGATCTGGTTTCTCCTAGCAGATGGCATCTAAGCCACTTCCTCCTTGCAGGTTCCCAAAGGCGGTGTGACGGAGATTGCTGCTGCTGACAAAGCTGAGGAATTTCGCAGGTAAGGATGCTGAGGGGCTTGGGGGCCTCAGGCTGATTCCCAGGGCAAGCCCTCGAGGCCCAGGACCCTGTTTGCCCCTTGTCTGTGGACAGGTGGGTGTTGGTTGGGGAGAATGGGCAGTCACAGTGACCCAGTCCTCGTGCCCCACCGCCCCCTAACCTCGCCCTCTCTGTTCCAGGCAGCAGGCCGACTTTGTGGACCTGAGCTTCCCAACGATTTCCAGTACGGGCCCCAACGGCGCCATCATCCACTACGCGTAAGGCCTGCGCAAGAGCGGGTTGTCCGGCCTTGCCGTTGCGGCCACAGTGGGGGTCCGGGATTCTGCCAGGCACCCCCAGCCCCTTCACCTCTGTGTGTCTGTTCTCAAAGCTCACAGTCCTGGAGTCGTTTCTGACTCACAGCGCCCTCCAGGTTAGGGGAGAGCAGCTCCCGTATGTTTCAGAGACGGTCGCCCCTTACCCTCACCGGAGTCGAAAGCCTCTTTCTCCCTCCGAGGGGCTGCGGGTTTCAAATGGTCCACCTGCCCGTTGGCAGCCCCGTGGGGAATCGCTGCTCGACCAGCACTCCTCTCCGAGGGTCTGTTGGGACTAGACAATGAGGGGACATTTGCCAGCCTGGATTTGGTTCGTTCTTTGAGGCCTGCTTTTGCCCAAATGCCAAAGTCTCTGCCTTTCGGGAACCTTCTCAAAGTCAGACGCACGGCGTTGCCACCCTCCACGGCCCCCCGTGTGGTCTCGCGAGGTCCACTTGCCGCTCAGGCGTCTGGAGCTAAGTCTCTGTGCCCAGATGTTGAAGTATTTTTTCCCCTCGAATGACAAGAAGGCTGTTTCCTAGCCCAAATGCTTCTCATGGTGGCGGCGGGGCACACTTGTTCTGAGTTGGACGGGAATCCGTCCCTCTTTCCCTAGGTGAGAAGCCTGGCCTGTCAGTCCGTGGGGACTTTCCCTGGACCGTCTCCGAGAGCTCATAGCCCCTAACAACTGAGCCACAAGACCAGAGGGGCACTGAGACATTCTGGCCTGCTGCCCTTGACTGTGGCGGTGAGGGGGCGGGGCACGCGGCTTGGCCCCTGGGCTCCAGCCTTGCCCCAGCTCAAACCATTTTGCGCCCTGTGTGTGGAGTCTGGAGCTCCCCCCACCTGCGATGCGCTGCCCAGGAAACAACGCTGCCACTGTCTCTACGTGCTGCCCCGGGCACAACCGCTCCCCCCTGTTTTGTGTTTGTTTTTGCAAAAGATCTTCATGGGGCAGGTTATGAAGGCGCTTGGCGGAAACCAGTCATGACACCGCAGCATCAGGAGCGCACGTGAAATTGTGGAGGGGGTGCCAGTGTTTGTCTCCTGTTTGATTTGGGGGATGGGTTTCCTGGCTGGACACCATCCCAGTCCAAAGCCAAAGCCACTGCGCTGTGGCCATTTCGACGCCCAGGGACCCTGTGGGATCGAGGAGAGCCTGGCGAGTTGACGAGACTGTACATCTTCCCTGCAGTGGATGGCCTCATTCTTGTCCCAGGGAGCGGTGGGCAGGTTTGAACCTTAGGCTTCGTCGCCTACCGCTTCATGCCCGTTTGAATGATCTCCTCGAACTACGTCAACAAGGAAGGCATTGCATTTCAGACCAAGCGGGGAGGCCTTTACTTTTCCTCTGGAGTTTCTTCATGGCCTTCTTGGAAGTCTCTTGCGAGCCAGGCCCTTGCCGGTCGTCGCTGCTTTGTACATCACTCAGCTCCTGAGCCCACTGGTGGCCTGGACAGACCTCCCTTCAGCAGCAGGCTGGAGACTGGGAGCCGCCCCTTTGATGTGTCCCAGCACAGGGATAGTGCCTGGAAAATGGTGTGGGAAAAGCTGCATCGCTTTGGAAGAATCCCTTACTTTCCTGTGGGAAAAAATAGCTCCAGTGTGCGTGGCATGATCAACTCCTTTCCCTGAAAAATGTTTTCATTGCTTCCCTCGTGCACCAAAACATCACCCTGTGCCTGCTGGGTGGTCTGCGGAACAAGTTGGAAGGTGGCTGGTGGGTCAAGGTTAAGGTCGGGAGCCGGAGGGAGAGGCTGGTGGCCCTGGGCCCCTGTGGCCAGTGAATGCTGCGTGGACTCCGGGCTGTTCCAGCCCCTGTCCCCGGGGTTCCTTCCTGGCCCTGTGGGATCCGGTGCTGCCCATTTTAATAGCTCTTCTCGGGACCCTGTTTTGTTCCAGACACACAGAGGGAGATTAAAAAGTAACATAAGGTGTCCTCCTTGCCTCTGGAGTTAGGTGGGTTGTCTTTGAGCAGTCAGAAGCTCATATTAATTGGAATAATGAACCCCCTGAGTAGTGTGTTCTTAAGAAGACCTACTTTCAGACTTACTCAGTCACGGGAAAGTCCCAAGGATCAAACAAGGAACTCTTGTCTCCCCTCTTCCCAGCGTCACTGAACGTTCACCCTTGTGGCTCAGTTCTCTCTCCTCCTTTTTTAGGCCAGTCCCTGAGACGAACAGGACCCTGTCCCTGCAGGAGGTCTACCTCATCGACTCGGGGGCTCAATACAAGTAAGTCAGCGGGGCCTGCCCTCGAACTCACCCCGTCCAGTCGAGGTGGCCGAGGAGGTGGACAGGCTGGGCTCCACCAGAGAGCACCCAGCTGGCGATGTCCTTCTGCAGCCACTCACGCACTGGTTCTTGGACCTTGTCCTTTTTTTCACCCCTCGATGAAACAGCCCAGTTGTGTCTCTGTCCCCTCAAAAGACTGATAGAAATGCTTAGCCCCCAGCTGGAAGTTGTTAGGCTTGGGAGAGCATATTAAACAAATAACTTGGGAGGGGGGGAGGAGGAGAGAGCGAGCGAGCTTTGGGAGCCACTGGCTACGAGTCCGCCCCAGTCGCTGACCGGCACACCAGCTCCCTGCCCTCGCAGCTGCCCTGGGCCTTTGCCAAGTGAAGGCTGAATCTTGAACACGTCAGCGAGTTGAATGGGCCTGCCTGCATGAATAAAGCAGCCATCCTCTAGAATGGTCTCTTAGAATTGGTTCCCCCCCCCTCCCCCCGTGGCTCCCGTGAGAGAGGGTAAGAACAGGTGTCTGCATTGCGATCCGTGGGAGCCGCAGGGCTGGCAGGTGGCCCCGAACTTCGCCTTTTCAGCCTCTGCACCCCACTGCAATGGGACCAGTCATTCTGCAGAGAGCCCGGACCGTTGGGGGTCACTTGGTCATGTTATTCTGAATGTTGGTGCAATTCTGGATGCTTTCCATTCTCTGCCCAGGATGCAGGCAAGGGTGTTCTGAGAAAGACACCTCAGTATTTCCAGTAAGCCCCTTGCCGTCCAAGTACGAGAAACCAGATTTCAGCCCTCTTGTGCTTCAAATAGGCCCCTGTATACATTGTCCTCCTTCCTCTGCGCGCCGGTCCTCACAGGGGAGATGGAGCATGTGGCAGGGACTGGCCCGGCTCACGCCCAGGACCCCAGTGCTCCTGGGATTCACGCTCTCATTTGAAGCACAGGTGGATTTTGACCGATAACGGCTCTGCCCTTTCTCTTGGGCAGAGACGGAACCACAGATGTGACACGAACCATGCACTTTGGGACCCCGACGGCCTACGAGAAGGTAGGGGAGAAGCAAAACACTCGAGAGCGGGTTCCCCTGCCTCCCCCCTCGCCCCAGCTTTTAATTAAGAAGAGGAATGGCTTTTACAAAAAGGGATTGCATAAATAAGTTAGAAAATTATATGCGGGGCAGTAAATTAGCTCATTACTGTGGAGTCAGGCTTATCACCTTTATGGGGAGTGATTTCCTGAGTCATCGGAGGGTAGGCCATTTGGGGAACTTTAAAAAGCATTCTTTTAAGGTTAAGGCAGCCCGGCTTGGAGTTTAAACAGCTGGCAGCTGGCTTCAAGTTTAAACAGCTTTGGCCTTTCTCTTGAGTCAGGAAATCTGTGGGGAGGGGGAACGGAGGCACGGACGCCGGGCTTTTAGAAGCAGCACCTAGATATGAGCCCGAAGACGTCCACCCCTCCCCAGCCCCCCACCATGCCCGCTCACATTCCGAGGCACACCTCCATCAGCACCCTCCGAAATGACAGACACTGCCCTTTCCCTGGCGCCTCTGACTCAGAAGCAGCTGCAAGGAGTTCAGGGACATTGGGGGCGACACATCCTCTCAGCTAATGCCTGGCTCCATGGCCTTGAATGCGTCCCATAAAATACGAGGGAAGGAGTCAATCTTTAGTTGGCCGTGAAGGTTCCACCACGCCAGCAAGTTCCCGGCTCCTAGTCCCTGCTCGGTCCAATTGGGAGAGCAGTGTTTTCAGGAGTTCCTTCAGATGGTGTCCCTGAGGAAGGGTGTGTCCCCGTGGGCGGCAGCTTCACAGCCTGGGCGCCTGTGTTGTGTCCATTTGTGGACCCCAGCCCGTTGGAGGCCTTGATGAGACTCCATGCTGCCAGAAGCACCCGAGCACGGGCTAAGGAGCAGGGGCTCCTGGCGACCTGTACAGCCTGCTGACTGCAGTGTGCCCCCCGGGCAGTGAGGGGAACCCTGGCAGAGCACATGGCAGTCCTCAGCCTGCAGCCAGTCCGCTGGCTTGGCTCTGAGGTCCGCTGTGGCCACTTAGGCAAGCCACGGAATCTTTGGGCCGTGAGATGAGGACCACAGTGGTGCCCATGGGGTGAGCGAGGTGTGGGACTCAAGGGACGGGCAGTCGGTGTCAGTTGCTCATAGCTTTACTCTTCCCCGGCTGGCTGCGGCTGCCCTGATGCAGCATGTCAGAATGGCCACTGCTGGGCAAGGTTCTGCAGGTCATCTCTCTGACAGTCGCCTTTGACGATATTTTTGTTCAAGACTTGATAGAAATTTGGCCCCATGGTCAGCCTCTGCTCCTACTCCCTCCCCAACTTTTTTTCTTGGTACCCTGGTTTGCTCTGTGGCATTGCTAAAAACCTTCACAGGCAAGAGCTATGCTGCCAGCAAGCCTCTGCCCCTTCTCTGCAACGTGCCCTCTGGGCTTTCTTTGGCAGGAATGCTTCACCTATGTCCTCAAGGGCCATATAGCGGTCAGCGCAGCCGTTTTCCCAACTGGAACCAAAGGTAGGTGGTTCCTTCTGCCACATGGTCACCCCTTCTGCAGGTGACAAGCTTGTCCGAGTCGAGGGAGGCGGCCTTTCCCTTGCTGCCTTCACGCCCAGCTCTGCACGCGGGGCTGCTGCTTGACGGGCGCCTCACTGCCCACGGACTGAGCTCGGGGCTAGGCCTTGGTGTCAGTGATGGACCTGTCTCCTGACCCTCTGGGACGGCGGTTCTCCACCTTCCTCATGCCGCGACCCTTTCATGCAGTTCCTCATGTGGTGGTGACCCCCCCACCAACCATAACGTTATTTTCATTGCTACTTCATCACTGTCATTTTGCTGCTCTGATGAATCAGGCAACTGCTATGAAAGGGTCATTGGACTCACAAAGGGGTCGCAACCCCCAGGTTGAGAACCACTGCTCTATGGTGCAGGAGGAAACCTGCAGACAGCTATCAGGAGGGGGTCCACAGGGCTTGAAGGCCTTGGACCCTCCCATCTGCCTTTGATCCTGGGGCCAGGGTTTTCCCTGGGGTTTATTTTTCCGGCAGCCGGACTTTAGACAAACACCTTCCTGTACTGGAGGACTGATGGAGACGCCGTTAGACTAGGAGTTTTTAGGCCCTAGACTTTGAGTCTGGACAGATCAGACCCACACTCTGAGGCCCGTTTTTCTCCTCTGGGGGGACTGTCTGCCTGCCTGCAGTTGAGCCAGACCCTGTCAGCCGGAAGTCGTAGGGTCTCAAGCTCGGAAGGGAGCTTCCATGCCATACAGCCGCACCTGCTGCCGGCCCCTGCCCCCCACACCATGCTGGCAAACTGCTCCCCCGGCCTCTGTCTGAGCTCCGTGCTGCTTGGGAGCCACCCCCCTCCGGAGCTTGGGCTCTTAGCAAGTTCTTCTTTGTGGTGGGTGGGACTCTGAAGCACCCAGTAACTTTTACCTGCTTGGTTCTGTTTCACCCTCTGCAGCCAGACATCCTAAACTCTTCTCTAAAGCTGGGGTCCTCAAACTTCTTAAACAGGGCCAGCTCACTGTCCCTCAGATTGTTGGAGGGGGCCGGACTATAGTTAAAAAACAAAACAAACCTATGAACAAATTCACTGCGGGCCTGGGACGAGTCGCCTACTAGGCAGGACAGGGAGGGGCGACCAAAACGCCGGGCGGCTGGATAAATGTCCTCGGCGGGCCACGGGTGACCCACGGATCGTAGTTTGTAACGGGAAAGCGTAAACCGAAAAGCATGGTGCCAAGAACACCCTCTGACTCCTTTTCAGGCCACCTTCTCGACTCCTTTGCCCGCTCAGCCCTGTGGGATTCCGGCCTGGATTACCTGCACGGCACAGGCCACGGCGTGGGGTCCTTTCTGAACGTCCACGAGGGCCCCTGTGGCATCAGTTACAAAACGTTTTCTGATGAGCCCCTGGAGGCGGGCATGATCGTCACCGACGGTAGGCGGCCCTCACCGAGGGTCACACGCGCGCCGCCCGTGCCTTCTCTCATTGGGGGCGCTGTGTGGGTGGTTCCTCATTGTGCGATTACTCCCGAGCACTGTGGACAGAAGTTCCCTCCCTGTCACCTTGAATCCAACAGCATCGGGCTACTTCTCTGATTACCGAAGTGGGAAAACGAACAATCTTTGTCCCCCCCCCCCGGGAATCCCGACTTCCTAGCTTTCCTCTTTGAGATCCGGGCCTTTTCCTCGGTGAGATTACGCTGGGCAGAAAGGTCTCCTCTCTCTCTCTCTCTCTCTCTCTCTCTCTCTCTCTCTCTCTCTCTCTCGGAAGGCATTGTCTTTTCTCGTCTCAGTGAGCGTGTTTCCAGTGGCTGCAGCCTCTGCTCGACAGAGGCGCGCTTCGTTTATTCATTTGGCAGACCCCTGGCTGGGCAGCTTGCAGCTGATTTCCAGCCACTGCAGGGTCTGTGGGATGTGGCCATGTGGGCAGCAGTCCCCTGAGCTGAGCGGCTCTGTACTGTGTCACCTTTTCTTTCCCGGGAGCGCTGGGGGTAGGAGGCTGGCCTGCCGGGCAAGGGAGGGCTCCCCCATTGGCCGAGTCTCAGCGAGGCCTTTGCTTTGGTACAGAACCAGGCTACTACGAAGACGGGGCGTTTGGAATTCGCATTGAGAATGTGGTCCTAGTGGTTCCCGTGAAGACCAAGGTATTTGTTTCTCTTTCCCGTCTTGCTGAGTTTCCCAGGCTTCCCAGGGGGGACAAGATGAAGGCCTGGCTCTCAAGCGCCCAGAGTGTCCTCTCCCGGGGGCCAGGATGGAGCCACAAAGTGACAGGGGCCTGTCTGGGTAACGCTCCCCTTTCTTGCCAAGCCAGAGAAGGAGACCTTCGTCGTGCTGGCCCTCCGACCCTGAGTTCACAGGGTGCGGCAGGCCTGGGGCTGGCTGGGGCTGGGGGTTCTGGGCTTGCCTCATGGGGCCCCTGTGAGGTCTCTGCTCCTGGGGGCAGTTGGCGAAGGGGGCTGATTCACATGTTCCCGTCAGACATGAGTTGGATTTGCCAGGGTTGGGGGGCCTGGGAAGCTGCAGTTCTAACACGCTTGCCTGGTGCTTTCTATTGAGTTGAGACACCCCAAGTTAAGGCCTTCGTTCAGGCATCCTATGGGATAAAAGATGGTCTTTCCCCCAAACCGACTACCAAGAGGCCACAGGGCTTTAGGCACAAGGCTGTGCCCTAAAGACCCGCTACTTCCTCTCTGTGGGCCTTAAGGAAATAGAACAATGGGAGGGAAGTAGCTTCGGAGCCCTCAGGGAGGCTACCTGCAGGGACCTGTTCCAGCAGACACCCAGCATGCACTTGTGTGCCCCTGGCTGATTCCATACCGGTGGAGCAGACACTCAAGCTACCCGGTGTGTCTGCTAAGTCAAGGCAGACCACATGGTGGGTTGTTGAAAGATATTTGGGGGATTTTTACCCAGAGTCATGAGACAGAACAGCCAAAGATCACAATCACGAGAAAGGAAAGAGATGATGACCCAATCCTAAACCCAGGCCTCTCGCTTCTGCTCCATCGCCGTGGACGTCAGCCCGTGGGCACACAGCCCAGAGGCTGCTCGTCCTCTCTGTGGCGTTTCTCGTGGCCCACATGTGTGGTTGGGCAGCGGAGCTGCTCTTTGGAAGGCAGCAGTAACTGTGCTCACCACGTGCCTAGAAAAAACGACCGCCTGCGAACTCAGTCTTGGCTCTCAGGTCCTCCGAGCTCTGGTGGACACCCTGGTGGCGGTACACCCAAGTAAAGAGGAAATGTTTCTGCTTTTTTTCCCCCACAGTATAACTTCAATAACCGAGGAAGCCTCACCTTTGAACCTCTCACTTTGGTTCCAATACAGACCAAAATGATAGATGTGGATTGTCTCACAGACAAAGAGGTAATGGAGAAGGCTGGGGCAGGGAGCTGGGGGGCAGGCTGGAGTGTCGGCTGTGGGGGCAGCCGTTCCATGTTCTCTGCTCCATCTTCACTGTTTAAGAGGCTGAGTCTTGAGGTCAGCTGCAAAGCCTCGGGCTGCTGGAGACCCCAGTGCCTAGTTCGCACTGTGTGTGACCTTGTAGGACAGGCATGAACTGTCCCTGTGGGTTTCTGGGACTACCTGTTTCCAGGAACAGAATGCCTCATCTCTCGCCAGTGGAAGCTGGTAAATCGGAGCTGCTGCATTTTTAGTGAGCAGGCCAGCCTGTAACCCACTTTACCAGGACCACAGCAGCTTTCCCTGGACTCCTTAGGCCTTTGGGAGGAGCTAGTCTGGGAATGTCGCCTTGGGTGGTCTGGTCCCTTTCTAGGAGGACGGGAGTCCTGGCTGCACCGAGGCAGGGTGAGCCCGCATCTTCCCTCCCAAAAGCCAGGGGGGTGGCAGAGCCTCCTGGCCCCGCACAGACCAGGCTGTTTCAGGTGCCGTGTGAGACAGTGCGGAAATGAGAGGCGGTGATTTGGGAAGTTGCAACCATATACTTTGGGCTGTGGAATGACTCACAGGGTCACCGGAGTGCTCCCCTGGCCAGAGCTTCTCAGGTCTTCAGACCCTTGGCTGGCTCCCACGGCTCACCAGGAGGCCAGGACTCGGGGCAGGCCTGGGGACCTGGGGTAAAGCTGGAGGGATCAGGCGGGTGGATCAAGGTCAGAGCAGAGGGAAGGGACTGGAACGGTTAGTTCCGGACCAAATGGTTCCCAAGCCAGGAGGCCAGCAGGGCACCCGTACTAGAGGGCAGAGCCCAGGCAAGCCATTGGAAGGCGTGGCCCAAAGCAAATGCCCTGCAAGGAGGGCAGGGCCAAGTCGGGTGGGTTTCTCTCGGAACAGTGGCGTCCCAGGGTCTTGTTACTCTGAGGCCGACCCTGGCCTCATTTCAGGGGTTCCTCTTGAGACAGGAACAGATCCTCATGGGGGAGTGGGGTGGGGCTATTGACTGCATGCTTGGCACTGAGGAAGGGGTCTCTGGGGGCCAGAGCACAGGGATGCTTCTTTTCCCTGCGACAGGCGGGTGGCCTCTTCCCCCTTACCCCCGCGGGGTGACAAGGCAGGTTGTCGGCTTCCCGCGGGCTCTGTGCCTGGGCACATCCACGTGGCATTAGTGTCCTTGGGTTGGCCGCATATTCCCCACCCCCGCCCCCGCCCCACTGACCCCGCTTTCATCCGCTCTGCAGATGGATACCAGACAGGAAACAGATCGCAGCTGAACAGAGCCAGATGCTGCCTTTTGGTGCCCCCGGGGCTCCCGCCCACATAAGTGATGGCTTAGGTCAAAGGGAACAAGACCGTATCAGTGGGCACCGTGAGAGCCCCCTCGCTTAGAAGCCCTCAGCCCCTGAGCAACTGGTATCTCATAATGGCTTTTGGGCACAGCTTCCGGAATCTTGGCTGTGGGCCCTGCTCTCCGAGAGGCCCCAGGCTGTGGATACCTTTCAAGGCACTCTAGGTCGTTCCCAGCCTTGCCTGTGCACATTCAGGGCTTTCTCCGGGAGGCATTTGTAGGGTTCACATTCCATTTTCACAGGCTCCCAAGGAGACGGTGCTGGAGGCCAGTGTCCCTGGAAGGAGGCGGAAGAATGGGTCAACCTTTGATTCACAGCCCACCCCTGTAACATGGGACCACCCACCCGTGCGATCTCGCTTATCCCATAGTTTATTCCTGTACCACGTGGACCCAAATCACTAGTTGGTTTTTCTAGAACCCCCAAAGGTCTTATCTGGGGGTCACCAGCACATTTATGCCAAAAGAACAGTAGACGACAGCATCTCGCTCACCACGCAAGAGTCCCAGAGTCTCTTTCCTCTAGGCTCCTAACTAGCCGGGCATCATGGTCCTTCCCCACAGCAACGTTCTGTCCTTTGGGCTTTTAAAGCACCAGGCCACTGCCCCTTAGGCGTTCAGCAGTGATGCCAGGAAGTTCCCATCATTTGCCACCAGATGGCAGCAGAAGACTTGGGTCGGACCTGAACGCGGGAAGCCTGCAGACTTGGCAAGAGACCTCAGGATGTTGTTCAATCAAACCAGAGGGTTTGGGGAATTTCCCCGTGACCCTTGCACCCCACCAGGCTGCTGCTGTCGCTGTTGAGCTGGCCCTGTTGTGACAGTAGCTTTTTGTCTCGACCCCTCCAGGCAGGGGTTAGTAGACACCTCCGTGGAAACTGGAGAGACTGCCTGGGTCAGAACTCGCTGCCCATGCCGCCTTCTGCCTGTCCTCTGCCCCTTGTGGGCTTTGACCTCTCAGCCAGGCGACAGGGCCTGGTCTGGACTGTTGTCCTCCCAGCCGCTTCCTCCCCAGATGCCGTTTGGCTCATTTGCAACAGTCACATGGTGGTGCCGACGCCACCTCAAGTGACAGGGTGTCGGGCAGAGAGGAGGGTAGAGGGTCACCCTCTTGGTAAAGCTTGCTTCACTCCAGGCTGCCTTTACTCTCTCCCCGACCAGGAGTGGTCTTTCCCCTCGGGCAACAGAAGGACAAGTCCTGACCTGGGCAGCAGGTCTAGTCAGCACCTCCTTTTTGGCCTGGTCACATTATCGCTGGATGTGGAAGCCACATTCATCTAAGCGTCTGAAATTCAAGCCTACTTCCTGCACCCGGCAGCACCATGGTCCTTGACCACCGAGGGTTTGGGGTCATTTGGCCCCCTCAAGAGCTACACGGGCCTCACAGCTCTAAGCTTATCTGCTCTGCCAGTAGAGACAGGACAGGAAGCTCGGTGTGTTGATGAGACAGCTTCTGGCGAGTCTCTGAGTAAAAGCTCTCACCTCACTCCTGGGGCAAGAATCTGTTCTTCATGCATCACTCACTCTCCTGGTTCCTTTCCCAAGAGCTGGCTGGGATGTAAGGTACTAGACCCGCACGGGTGGGTGCAGAAGCCCCTGACTGAGAGACTCTGCCCAGTAGGAAGTGGTTGGCACTGGACTCTTGGTATGGCTTCCAGGGCTCCATCCGGAGAGCCCCCAGTTACTGGTCACTCCACCCAGGGAAGCCCAAAGCCAGGGTTTGTCCCCAGATTGCTGGTCTCCTCAGAGTGGTTCCTAGTCCCCATGCAGTAGACAGACCAGGGGGCGCTATTACGCCAAGTGCCGTGGCCGCCAGCTCTCTAGATAATGAGAACATGAGAACACCAGGAGGCCACAGGTCCGAGGAGAGGGAGGGAGAGTTGTGTGCGCCCTTCTCTCCACTCGAAGTAGCTCTGGTGGCTAACTGGGTTTCGAACCACAAGGTCCATGGTTCAAACTCAACGGTTCCTGCTCCAAGGGAGACGGGTGTGGCTCTCTGATCCCATAAAGATTTTCAGCCTCAGAAACCCAACAGAGGCACGTTCTGCTGGGTTCTTGGGGGTCATGAGGAGGCAGAATTGACACACTGGCAGGAAGTTGGGTGTGGGGATTTGGGTTTCCTCTCAACTTCTCACCTCTACCCCAGAGCCCTCCGTGATGCCCAGGCAGCTCTCTGGTCACATGGCGAGGCTGACCACTGCCTGTGCTCCTCTGCTCCTCCCCCTGCAGTGTGACTGGATCAACAGCTACCACCAGACCTGCAGGGACGTGATCGGGACAGAGCTGCGGAAGCAGGGTCGCCAGGAAGCCCTTGAGTGGCTCCTCCGAGAGACGCAGCCCATCTGCAGACAGCACTGAGGAGGCGCCGGGCGTTGTTTTTCTGAGCCTCTCTGGGGACAGGGAGCAGGCCCTGGCCGTCCTCCCTCTCACTCCTCCTCCCTCCCTCCCCTTTTCACTTTTAGACTCTTGGAAGAATCGAAGACCTTCTTTTACCCTCTTTGATATTTTCTTGCAAAACACTCGGCTTCCTGATTTTTTAAAAATTTATTGAGAACGAGCCAAAATAAAAATCACTGTTCCAGAAGCGGGGGGGGGGCCTACAAAGCTGACCGTGGGCCAGGCGCCCTCTGGCCTGCAGCGTGGAGCGGAGCGCTCTGCGGGTGGGCAGGCTCCAGGTGCTAGCGTCTCCCTCCCTCCCTTGGCCCTCATGCCCACCGGATTCTATTTATGACCAGTGAATACACACCTCAGAACTCTGCCCTGGCCTCTTGTCTCTGTCCACAACGTGCTGTCCCCCGCCGGTCAGGTTAGCTGACCTCCCGGGCGGGGGGCTCAGACAAACGTCGCCCAGCTGGACGGCCCCCTGCGAGGGGAGAGCCCTGGCCTCCCTTTGCTTTGTCTGGCTTCAGTGTACATCTCTCTCTCTCTCTCTGCTTTATAAAAATCGTATTATTTTGGTGAGTATTTTTATTATCTCATTGTGCTTCTGATTTTCAAAGTAATATGTTAAAAAAAAAAAAGCAGTAAAGAACGACAAGAGTGAAAGCACCGTGTTCAAAGTGACAGTCTTCCGTCATCCGGCCTAGAGGAGGTGGGCGCTGTGGGTGGCCCCACACAGCCAGGGTTTCATTGGTTTGTGACCTCTGATCCTAGTGGATTTTCTTGCACAGCCCCCAGGGTGGGAGACTTGTGACCCTGGACATGAGACTACCATGGATGGGGCCGATTGGGTGTGGAAGGGTCGACTTCTAGGTCTTTCCATGGGGCTGGCCCCCAATGGCCCTCCGTGATCACTCGCTTGCGGACACACCCTTAATCTGCTTGTCTTCTGTGTCTGGAAACTACTCAGACCCTCAGCTCTTGGCCTGCTGCCTTCGGAATACAGCTTAAAGAGACCCCTGAGAAACGAACCACAGTTACTTACTTACCTGGGCGCCAACCCCCCTCCCCCGCACCCCATTTCTTCTTTGTCCCTATTTGAAAGGACTTCAACAAGTTTGTGGTCACAGAATTAAAAGAGAGTGAAATTCTCCTAGGTTCTTGTTGTAGCCCCCTCATACAATGAGGCTGTATGTAAAGCAATGTAATTGCACACATGCAGACACATCGCAGGTGCAAAGAGTCGATCATGGTACACATAAAACTGGATTTTTTTTTTTAGTGTGTTCATATAGCCCAATGTACTTTTCTCTGGCGGTACATCTAAACCCATTTTCAAGGACTATAGACTATTTAGGTGTGTGTGTGTGTGGGGGGTAGCGTTCCTTTTAAAACTCGTCTTTTTAAACCTTTAGTTGTTGAATGGTTCCCAAAGATTCCTTTCTCCAAAGTGAGGAGCCGAAAATGAAATAAGCTCATCTCTGTGTACCTGCAGAACCAGAGCAACCGCAAAAGCAAAAAATAAGTCTCATGAATGAGCCTACATTGCCAGTGCCAACAGGCTAGCCAAGGCCAGCCCAGCCCTGTCAGCACCATGCTGCCCACCTACATGGCGGATGGAAGCCTAATTGTGACGCAGCCCGGCCGGCGCAGGGAAGGGACTTGCCAGCAGCAGGCATCATTGACCCACCCCCGATCGATCCTTGAAGGCCGCTGTTCACACTTGTTCACCTTTCTCATATGCTCCCGTTTTGGCTTAGAAGGAAAAGTTTCTCTCCACAGGAGAGAACATTTTCACCATGTGTTTGATCCATTGTTCTTCTAATATTTGGATGAGGATCCCTGTTAGGGCCCTGCCAGGTCCCCGTCTCCTCGGTGAGCGCCTTCTCTCAGGAGTTTAAATCGATCGTGACTTGGGCTAGGCTGGGTTGACTAGAGAGACATGTCCAGAAACAGTCATCTGTGTAAGAGAGAGCTTTATGTGAAAGAAGGGTTGTATATCGAGAAAACATCCCAGCCCAGTCCAGAGCAGGTCCACAAGTCTTATTAGCCGTATGTCTGATACTTGGCCCTCAAATTCCCCTTCAAACTCATGCAGCACATGCACTATCACCAACTGCAGGAAGATCGCCGACTGGTGGGTGGAAAGCCCTGTGAATCCAGGGGCGCATCTCCAGGGTTCTGGCTGCCCATCATCGTGATCCGTGTGACTTGTCAAAAAGAATGTGAAGCAGAGAGAGAGAGAGAGAGGGAGAGAGAGAGAGAGTTCTGCCTCCTGAGAGGAAGAGAGGAGTTCCCAGAATCCTCAAGAGAACGCCGTGTCCACATGGAGGAATCATCAGACTGACCTGACTGACAGCCTAGACTCTACCTCTTCCTTCTTTTATCAAGTTAACATGAAATTGTGTAACTACCATATAACTCAAGTGTGGAGACACCTCTGGCTGTTTATCAGGCTATTAAGCTTGTTGCTTCATGAGCAGCTGTTGTGCAAAGTCTGATGTGATTGGCTTACATCTGAGAAGTGGAAGTCTGATGTGATTGGCTCACGCCTGGGAAGTAACAGTCTGATGTGATTGGCTCACGCCTGGGACATGTAGTTCCCTGGTACATGTTGCGCAGAGAGTTGGGCTTGGACTGGTATTGTCTTGGCATTGTGTCCAACAGACAAAAAGTAGGTGAGATGGCCCTATCAAGATTGAGGGACAGAATAAAATGGCTATGTGAGAACCCAGAGGGAAGATGAGATAAAAGGATGGGTAAAAAGAATTCGGGCTGAGCCCAGGTGGCGTAAGTGGTTGAGTGCAGGGTTGCAGCCCGTGAGCTTGGCGGTTCAAATCCTGCGGCGGCTCTCAGGAGTGGCACTGGGGAGCGCCCATGACCACCAGAGGCAGTGATGCCCACAAAAAACAAAACAAGAAAATAACTAATTCTTACATTGAAATTTAATAATGATAAATTCATTTTTGGAGCGTGGTGGTGGTATGCTGAATGTAGTGCATAAAGCCACAGGGAAGGTTGTGTTGGTCTCTCACTCTCACTGGATCTCCTCGTGACATTTTTATGTGAGGGTGCAAGGAAGGGTAAGTTCTGAACATCCCTGTCTTGATCAGCCTGGGGATGGAGTTCAGGGAACCTTGTCTACCTTCTTGTTACAACTCTATGCATGACATTAGCCTACTTCTACCATCCCGGCTCCTGCCACTTCTCCAGTGGAGGGATGACCAATTAATTCTTATCAGATTAATTCTGGATTAAGAGTAAGCAGCTGTGATAAAAATCAATATTGTACTTGCAGCCATGAGAGAGGTTTTGACCTTGGTCTTTCCCAGCAGCTGGGAGATTTATACCAACGATGACCTCAAGATTCAAGACCACCCCCTTAGGATACATTTCAAGCAATGCCCCTAATTCTGCTGGCTTCTCAGAGGAGCTGGGGTCAGTGGAGGTGGAAGCCGGTGCTGGGAGTTTGGGGGAATGCATTATCAAGCCTCAGGCTGAGCAGGCTCTTTCTCAAGCTTGTTAGCTTGTCCAGACGGATGCCGAACACATTCACCACAGATATAAAACCAAACCCTCTGCCATGGAGTTAATTCCGACTCAGCAACGCTGTAAAGCTGTGGTTCTCAACCTTCCTCATGCCGCGACCCTTTAATACAGCGCCTCATGTGGGTGACCCTGCATGTGGGCGGGCTTGCGTGGAGACGGATAGAGGAGCCGTGTCTTGGTACCTAAGACCACCATAGATATGGTCATAGGCGATCCCTGTGAAAGGGTCGTTGGGGGCGACTCCCAGGATGAGAACCACTGCTTTAAAGGGTTTCCTAGACTGTAAAGCTTTCTTGGGAACCAGTCGCTTCATCTTTTGCTTGAGACGAATGGTTAGTAGATTTGAATCATTGACCTTATAGTTAACAGTCCAACCAAGGTTCGGTATACACGTGTGTTGGAGGCGGACTATCATCGAGTAATCTGTTGTTATTGCTGTACCATACTCATCAGTTTGTTTACCCATTAACTATTGAAGAACATCTCAGTTGCTTCCTGTCATAGATTGACATATCTTCCAGAAATATGTGTCAACTTGGTTTACTGTGATTCTCAGTAGCTTACCAATTATGTAATAACATAGTTTGACAGCGATGCAGTGATGTAATCACACTCATGGCAATCTGATGTAATCATCCTCCATTTGTGATATGTTGTGAATTCTACCTCTATGTTAAATAGGCTGTTTAATATGCTGATGAGGCCACAGTAGGGTGGGTTTTAACACCCTTACTCAGGCCAGCCCTCATCTGAAATAAGGAGAGTGTCCTTGGGGTGTGGCCAACATTACTTGTTATAAGAGATAAAAGAAGAGAGAAACCAGCAGAGAAGAGGGAGCAAGAGAGAAGACCCAAGGTGCCTGCCCTAAGAACATTCTAGCCTCAGGAGAAGATTGAAGCTAAGACACACAGCTGTCCAAGAGACACCAGGCCCACGGACAACTGTCAGGAGACTGGGACCTGCCCCCCGGAGCCGACAGAGCAGGCCCCGAGATGGACTTTGAGCATTCTAAACTGTGACAGCATTTGTGTTCAAAACTGCCCACTTTACAATCTTTCTATTATAACAGCACTCCATAATTATGACATTTCCTATTATTTTTTTAAAATCACAAGGGAGTTTTTTTAGTTTGGAAAATTTTAGTTTTAAGTACCACTTGAAAGGCTGCTGTTAAAATTATGGGGGTTAGGAACGTGCTCTCCAGGGCAGATGGCAGGGCGACCTTTCTGTGAGCTTCCCTGACCCTCAGCTTCTCTCTCCCGGGACCTTAGACGCTAACAGCCTCAGGAGGGGTGGCAGACATGAAGGAGGGTAGGAGAAGCCTTGGATGCTAGCCCTCGGGGACCTTCCTGTCTTCCAGCCAGAAACACCGTGTCAGAAAGTAGCAGCCTTCTTGAAATATCATCCACGTGCCTTACCGGTCACCTGTTGACAGTGAGATGCCTCCAAGCTGGGGCTTATGTGATTTCGCCAGCTGTCTGAGAGGCTTTTCACATGAAGACAAGCAGGTCTCTTAAGTTGCACCTTCATTTCTGAGTTGCTAAGATGTGAAGCATACAGACACACAGACACACACAGACACAGACACACACACACACACACACACACATACGCATGCACGCACACCAAGCCTCATGATAGAAAAGCGACGCTGTAGTAAAGTCCCTTGGAGATTGGGCGAGCCTCTCCTCCTCTTGCCTGGGGCTAGAGTGGTGCAGAGAGAGCACAATACAAAACGTTTTGAAGAAAGGGGAATGAGTGGGAAAATGCTTAGAAAATGACAGGGAGCAGAACCTGAGTTCTCCTGCAAGGGTTTCGACAGCACTGCTTTGAGAGTTGGGAAGCAAGAATTTCCAGGCAACCACATAACCTTGCAAGGGAGCCCAGCTACATCGGAGGCCCTCCCTCCTGTCCGTTCTGCCAGCAGGTGGCAGTGCGCTGCTAGGGAGAGCAATGGCCAGCTGGTCAAGAAAGTGGGTTCGGTTACCCTGTCAGTTCTGGGGGTAATCCTAAGTGAGTCCTAGGGACGGCCCCTGTTAACAAGTTGTCCCTCCAGAGGTGAGGGCCCAGACTATGGCTGGAGGTAGAAATACAGGTAAAATTCATTTGACAGAGGTAGGGCAGGAGGGCCAGCTAAGCTGGGGGCGAGGGGAACAGAAAGAAGGGCTTTAACCAGGACATCCACTGCAGCACTGGGGAGTTGGGGATCTAGTGGAACAGGCGGGTGACTTCCATGAAATCCAACGTCTGCCTTAGCTGGATCTCTGTGTTCCATCCCATTGTTACATCCTTTTTGTGGGCTCGACAGTGCTGGCATGCCCTGTAAGTTCCTGTGGTTAGATCACTTGTGTGCCCTCCCTGGGACCACTCAGCACCCTAGAAAGTCAGCCTCTTCATCGTCACCACTAACCTCAACACCTCTCTTTGCCCCCTGGGGGCTTTTCCCCCTTCACTGCCTGCTGTGACTTCACCCTGACTGTGCCCATTTTGTCTTATATGGCGAACCTGATTGACTCCATTCTCAGGAATTAAAGGGATCGAGTTAGGGGTTCCAGGATCCATTGTGTTGTCTTCTATTTAAACAAAGGCTTGGGGCTGTTGGTCCACTCCGACCCCCGAATCCTTTCCTGCCCTTCTCACCTGCTGCATTTGGTTCTCTGCAGCCAGAGTGGTGGTTATGCACAGGGTTATGCACCGTCCGCATGGCTGGCGGTTTGCTGGCACCACCACCAGCAGCTCCGAGGGAGAAAGCCTGGACTTACTACTCCCGTAAGTAAACAGGTGCGGCCTCAGAAACCCCCAGGGGGTTGCTGTGAGTTGCCATGGATTCAGTGGCAGTGAGTTCGGTTTTGGAGTTCACAGTCTCAGGAAGTCTGGTTTGTTCCGCGAGTAAGAGTCCAGCCCAACTAAGATCAAATAGCTTGTTGAATTCCCCGGTGAGCTAGCAGATCTCCCTTGTGCAGTGATCACAGTTAGTATCTTTATCATCACGCCGATTGGCATGGTAGCCTGGCTTTTCTTTCTTCATCCTCATCTTTTCTCTTCTAAACGGAGCTCCTTTATCCCCCACCTTCAGGGCCAAGCTCCAGGATCACGCCTCGTCTCTCAGAACGAGGACCACGCCGATTCCGAGTCTGCTTCCCTGTGGAGTTTCTCGCATGCTTATTTCCAAGAATTCGCCTCCTTGACTGAGCTCAGCTTTGGCTTCCTCCCCAGCCCCTCGAGGGCTCCCTGGGAGGGTCCAGGCACTGAGCTGGTGGTATAGAGGGCACCCTAGATGCCTGCAGATGGGCCGGGACAGGGCCAGGTTGCCTCATAGCTATTTTCTAGATGAGGTCTCAGAGCTGACTGCATGGTCCCCTGACAGTGACATGGGAGAGTGAACCATTGGTACGAAATGATCTTGTACAAAACTGACATTCCGTCAGTGTTAGTTCACCTTTCTTTAGTCCCTGGACCCAGAATGTCCCAGCTTGACGGTTGACAACTTTCCCTCGGAAGATCTGTTTTCCTCCTGCCCTGCCCACAAGACACCAGGTTCTTTCATGAAGGGTGGCACACGACCTCTTTTGAAGGCAGCCTGGGCCCTGGCCCCTCTCTCCCTTCCAATACTGTTACGGCTGTGTGGTTGACTTGTTCCCTGCTCAGGTGATCAAGTTCAGTCTCAGATCCCTGATTCTGTCTGTTACCCTTTTCTGCCCAGGAGACACACTGGTGGAATTCCCCTCTGCAGCACTGCATCTGGTGATGACCGGGTGAGGGAGGGTGTGGATGGTCAGTACTGGAAACCCAGTACTAAGAGGGTGTCTGGTAAGGAAGGTGGACGGACCCCTTGCAGAAGAGTTGTGGATGAGGGGCAGTTGGGTCTTTAACAGGCAGAAAGGCCACTTCAAATGCCTTCAATTGTCGAAGGTGAAGTCATCACACACGCTTATTTAACTGGGTACTTTTTATGTGCTGCATATTCATTATTTTGTGTCATCCTCTCAACAACCCTTTAAGATGGATGCTATTAAGATGCCTTGAAACAGCGTTATTGACATATGATTGCCATGCCAGCCGAGCCAGTGGTTTAAACAAGAAGAGTCATGCCATCACCACCACAGTCATTTT
>PVJH01025797.1:0-30984 GCA_004026705.1 Nesogale talazaci | reverse complement strand
GCCACTCCCCTAGAAGCTTCAGTCTGAAAGCACCCAAGGCAGTTCTGTGGGTCAGCTCTTCACCTCCTGGAATTAAGTTCTCACAGGCACCTCACTCCCATAAGCCTGGACCTGATGGAATTCGGCTTCAGCTCCATGAGTCAACAAACCCAGAAGCACCCCATTTCCCAAAGCAATCAGCTTTACTTGCACTGTGGCCTGGGAAATCCAATATCCTTTTCTGGTCTCTGGTTCTGTGGTTGCTGCTCCTCTGTCCTGCCTCTGGTGTCAAAGCTGTCTTCCTGGATCAAGCTTTTTCAGTGTACAGCAATCATGATGAAGAAAATGCATTTCATCTCTGGTACTTGTTGATATCAAGAGCCTCATATTGTTTCTGAGATGATCATTTTTTTTATGCAACAGAATATGAAGCACTCCCAATCAAAAGCTGTCAATATGTTCCTTTCTTATTCAGACCCATGAGGAAAAGGTTGCTTGTAAGGAATTACAGAGATTATAGCTAATAGGATCATACAAAAGAATGTATTGCCTTGAAATTATCTGGTGATTTTCATTCCTCTCTAATACCATCCATGGAAACATTCACAGAATGCTTATTTCTATGTGCAAACCTTTCCTTGACTTCTTGTAATCATGGACTCACACACTATTTGTCCTTTAGTAATTGATTTCTTTCAGTATAATGTACTTAGGGTTTGTCCAAGTTATGAATTGTTTCAAAGATCTGTCATGGTTCTTTAATTTTATATGGCACTCCTTGTGTACCCACTATGCTGTAGTTCACTTATCCACTCTTCCATTAGATGGCATTTAGGTTGTTTCTAACCCTTGCTATTTTAAATGGTACTGAGGTATGCATTTATTTGAATTTCAGCCATCTCTTTTATAGAATATATACTTATATAATTATAATGTTATTTCTACCTATTCAAGGTAGTCCCATAGCATTTCTTATGGCAATTGAAGCATCAAACATCTTGTAGCTCCACTGGCTGTGTTCCATTTTCTCTGCACCTTTATCATGCTGTCATTTTCTTTCTTATTGAGTTTTGCTGATTAGCACTGATCTGAGATCATAGTGTGCTGTTACTGCGATTTATATCTTTCAGATGTCTGACATCATGAACATTTCTTCAAGTATATATTGCTCATCTGAATGTCTTTTTTGATAAAATACCCAGGTCTTCTTCTCCTTTAAAAATTAGATGGCTTTGTTGTAGTGGTGTTAAATTTTGTAATCTGTATGTAATATTATATGTAATTACTAATTATTTCCCAAAGTCTTATGATGCTTCTGACCTTATAGCTACCCTATACCCTATAGCTACCCTATACCCTATACAGAGTAGAACGGCCCCTCTTTCTGACCCTGAGAATGTAATTCTGTCTGGGAGTAGAAAGTCCTGTCCTTTATTTTTGCCTGCAGAGTGGTTGGTGGTTTTGAATTGCCCACCTTGAATGTCGTATCCCAATCTAACCCCTATGTCACCAGGGCTCCTTCATGATGAACCCTCATGTTTAATGTTTAGGAAGCCCTGGTTATCTAGTTCATATTCTGCCATTGGCACATATTGGGTAGTTTTGATAGTTTATTTCTGTCATTTAAAAGTCCTTACATTTTTTCTTACCTTTCTTTTGATAATCCTTACAATTTTCTGTTTCACCTTTAAGTCGTGATCCATCTTCAATTAATTGCTGTATGTGTTGTGAAGTATGAATCTTATTTCATATTTTCTGCATACTGATCGTGTTAGTCTGGGTAGACTGGAGGAACAAATTTCAAAGACATGCATATAGATATAAGGAAAGGGTTTATATACAAAAGGAACGTGACACGAAGAAGGCATCCCAATCCAGTCCAGTACAAAGTCATAAATCCTATATTAACCCATATGCCCGAAATCAGTCTATAAAGTGTCCTTCCGACTCACGAAGTCATAGGTCAGTGGGTGCAGAATCCCGGTGTTGTCAGGGGTCTCCTCACGGCTCCTCACTTGCAGGGCAAGGGTCCATCAACAGCATGCCGCTCCAGTTTCAGAGGTCTGCCTCCATCAGGGCAAAGCCGTGTGGTCTCTCTGCCGGCTCCTCCAGCTTCTCAAACGCTGCCTTCTTGTCTTTTCCATGACTCATTGCCTCTGAGACTAACTCCCAACAACTGGGGAAGATAGCTTCTCATTTTCACGAGGGAAATATCACGAAATTTCCCAGAAGTCTCAGGAGAAAGCCATACTCACACAGAGGCCTCATTGGCTACTCAATGGCTATCTCCAGATTAACAGGCTAGACTCTACCCCTACACTTCAATCATAAAATTAACATAAGCACATGACTACCACACTGATAGTCTGATTTGCTGGCATAATTGGTTAAAGAAGCAGTTTCCCCCCATTTAATGAATTTTGGCCCTTAGTCAAAGATAGATAGAGCGCTAACTTTCCTGCTGGTTTCTAAAGTCTGTTTCACCTGTCTCTACTATTTGTCAATGTACCAGTAGGCTGCAGTGAGTACCATGGACACAGGGTTTTGAGATAAGAAAGTGTGAGACTCCCGACTTGGTTCTTCTTCAGCAGTGTTTGTTTGAAGGTCCCCTCTCTTCCCAGGATGAAAAACAGAGAAAAGAGAATATCTAATGCATGCCATATAATCTAAGTCATGATTGTATTACACTATGTATCAAAATCTTACTATATCTAGAAGTATAGCCTGCCAGGGGCAACATTGACATTTCCCTTAAATCAAGTACTCTTATCCAGGGACTGAACATCCTTCATGTACAGTTATCCAGTTGTACATTATTATTGTTTAAAATGACCATACTTTTCCTCATTGCACTGCCCTCATAATATCAATTAAGCACAATTAAGCATAAGTTTATTTCTGGATTCTCACTTCTATTTCATTGATAAATATGGCAATTACATAACAGCACAGTACATGTATTCTGGCCTTAAATAAGATTTACTATAATAAAAAAAGATTTACAACAAAGAAATATAAGTCTTCTGTTTTTCCATTTTTAAAAGATTATTTTGACTATTGTTTGTCCCCTCATTTGCCTTATGTAAAATTGCAAATTTTTGTAAAAAGTCATCAAAATTTTTGATAAGAATTCTATTTGTAAATTGCTTTAAATAGTTTGACATCTTAACATTATTATATTTTCCAATTAATACACTTAAATATTTTTCATTTATGAAAGGGTGGATCAAAAATAATAGGAGTTTTCTTGAATTTTTGAAGCCTTTCATATCTGTTTTCTTCATTTGCTTCAATGTATTTTATATTTCTTTATATTTAAGAGCTTATTTTGTTATGTGTATTCCTTATTATGCTATTATTTTTGTTAAAATGATATTACAAAATATTATTTTGATAAAAAGGGAACATTTGATAGTTCATTGCCACCATGCAGAAATGTCATCATGTATTAGTCTTATATTGGTGGTATAGTGGTCACACAGACTGCAGTCCACATCCTGAGCAGTTCGAAACCACCAATAACTCAGCGGAAGAAAGACGGGGCATTCTGCTCTCGCAAACACAGTCTCAGAAACCTGGATGAGTTGGCATCTACTCGGTGGATTTTTGTCTCCTTTCACTTGGCTGATTTTGGTTACCGATTCTAATTACTGGCGTGTGTGTTTGTGTGTGTTCTTTGTTGTTGTCTTGGTTAGGTGTGTGAGTTGGCTTCATCTCACCGTGACCCAGTGTACAGCAGTACAAAGGTTTGGCCAGTCCGGTGCCATCCTCATTTTGTTTGGTTTGGGCCTCTCCTGCAGCTACTGAACCAATCGATCTCTGATTGCGTTCACTTCCTCTCTGACCCCCTGCTTTACCAAGCTGGTACCTTTCTCCAGTAACTGGATTCCCTGAGTACATGTTGGCAGTACATACGACAACATCTCAACATTCTTATTAACTGGGAATGACCTGACTACCTGCTTCAAGACATTTGATTGCTAATCCGGAAGTCCATGGTATATATTATTTTCTTTAAAAAAACAGTAATTCAAATACATAATTTCTCCCAGTCTACCATAGTCAATGTCCATGTTCCCTTTGCATGTAAGACAATTAGAAATATCATTGCTGTCTTGACTGATGCTTCCGTGAGCATTGATTGTGGACCCAAGAAAATGAAATCCTTGGCAACTTCAAGGATTTGTGATGACATTGCCTTTTGGTGTATTGTGAGAATTTCTGTCTTTACATGCCGTTGGAAATCATACTGAAAACTGTCATATTTGAAATCCATCCATTAATGATTCAAGTCCTCTTTACTCTCAGCAACCAAGGATGAATCATCTGCAGAGCACAGGGCTAATGAGCTTTCCTCTTTCCAGATGCCATATTCTTCTTCCCACAGCCCTGTTTTTTAAAAATTTTGCTCAGAATTCAGATTGAGTTAAGTATGGTAAAGGAACACAACCCAGATGTGCACCTTTCCTGATTTTTAGCCAGGCATGATTTCCTTGTTCTGTTCAAATGGCAGTATCTTGGTCTATGCATAATTTTGCAGAGCACAATTATATGTTCCAGAAATTTCATTCTTTGCAATATTATCCATGGTTTCTTTTGACCCATGCGGTCAAATACTTCTTCAAGCCCAAGAAAACACAAGTCACCATCTTTCTGGCTTCCTTTGTTTTCAGTGAAGATCTATTTGAGATTAGAAATATCATCCCTCAGACTATGTCCTCTTCTAAATCTAGTTTGACTTTCCGACAACACTTTGCTGACGGACTGCTGAACTCATTTGTAGTGACCTCAGCAATTCATACTAATGATACTAATGACTTTGACATTCTGGTGGTTCAACTTTCCTCAGAATGGGCACAACTATGGATCACTTTCCATTTGTTTGCCATTTAGGAGTTACAAAGTTCTTGGCATGAACTCGTGAGCACTTTCTGCACTGATTCTGTTTTTTGAAATATTTCATTTTAGTATTTCATCAATTCCTAGAACCTTGTTTTCACCAGTGCCTTCAGTGCATTCTTGGATTTTTTTCCTTTAATACCTTTCCATATAGCAGGATGTTGACTTTTTTTTTTTGGTACAATGTCTCTGTAATTCTTCTCTTTCTCTTTTTTAATTTATTGGTAAACATAATACTTCTGGAAACAGGCAATATTTTGACAACTGAACCCTTCAATGTTGTAACTCAAGGAGTGCAATTTTTTTTTTAGTTCTTTTAGTTAATATACACCTAACCCGTAATGACACCAAAGACCGTTGTATCAGGGATATATAATTTCCCTCTAATTCCTTACATGTAATGAGCTGGTCCTTCACAATGCTGAATTTAAAAATCCTAATTATAGTAGTGAAGTTCAAGCTCTCACTGAGGGTGCACTTCAATGAAGCAATGGTATTTGACTCAATGGTGGTGGGATTGATTTGGTTGGGTCTCTAATGACTGGTTATATCCCTGATGTTTGTTCATTCTTTTTATATACTCAGGATCCACACCAAACAGTGTCACGAAGAATGAACTTACCACGGCTAGCATAACAGTGCCAAATATTCCAAATCCAAATCCTGTATCCATAATCCAAAGTTCCCAACCCAATAGTAAGTATGTGACTTTGTACAAATATGTGAAAAAGCATATATAGGAAAGGAGTGATCTCCAAATATTTTAGGAATATTTCTCCTACATTTTCACATCCTCTCTATTAGATTGGAAAATATTTGAAAACCTTCTGTAGTTTGTTAATCTGTTCATCCATAGCCAAAAATGATAAGAACAGTGAATTATAAGGACAGTTGATCAAGATTAGACATTAATCTATGATCTATGTCCTCAAAAGATGGTCTGGGTCAACAAATTAGACAATTTTGATAAAATGAAGAATTTATGAAAAAGAAAATCAAATTGGGAACTTAAAAATTATTCCCTGATGGGGCTGAGTCCCGATGGCATAAGTGGTTGAGTGCGGGATGGTGACCCGTGGGCTTGGCAGTTCAAATCCAGCAGTGGCTCTCAGGAGCAGCACTGGGTAGCTCCCACGACCACCAGAGGGCAGTGATGCCCCCCCAAAATTATCCTCTGATAGCTTCAGTGGTCTAGTCCATAAAACACTTAAAAAATAAAAGGTGCTAGTCCTTTTCTCACTCTTTCAGAAATAACAGGATCAGCAAAACAGTTCCCTTGGGAGATATATGGGACTTCCTACTCCCACAGAGAGTTACATTCTCAGAAACTCACAGAGACAGTTATATCCCATTGAATAGGGTAGACCTGAGTCACCAGTGGTGCCATGACAATGCGTTTTTTTGTGGTGTGATTCCATGTGATACTGTTATCTGGAAAGTATGATGGGTTCAAGTACTTCCTTTCTCAGGTCTTGTTCTAATCACATGTGTTCTGATGAGGTTCTGTATTTAGAACAAAGTCAAAGTAAAGGCTTTGTTGCTGTCTGTCATTTTGTTAGCCAAAAACAGATAGATTGATTCAAGAAATTTTAAATTTATTTCTGCAAGGTCTTGCAGAAGGAAAATAGCCAGCTTTCTCCTCTGGAGCTGTTTCAGAGTTGAGTCCTGACAATGGAAGTTAATATACAAGAAATAATTTTGTTTGCAATGATTACAGGAAAAGGTTAGCAGGTTTCCACAATGTCACACAATGCAATTGATACTCGAAAGAAGACAGGGTTTTCTTTCCTTTTTTTTTTTTTTTGGTTTTTGGGGCATCACTGTGGTGGGAGTAGGAGGCCCAGCCTTTGCTCCGTGGAGCTGGAATTGAACCTCCATTCCAGTGGGCTGCAGTCCCACACACAACCACTATGCCACTGGGGTTCAGTCCCAGACAAGTTTTTCAATGAATATTATATAGACCTACATTTTTATAGCCCACTATCTCCTGCAGATTCATCATGTACCCTTGTTATTTCTTCTTGTGCCAGGACAATCCTGTTAATTAAGCTTAAAAGGATTTTTTTACTTCAACAGCAGGAGTTGATACATTTTGGGTTTTTCACACACTGAATCTTAAATTATGTTATATTTTCAATATTGATTAACAGCAAGCTAACTTGACACCGTGGCTCCAACAATGGGCTCAAGCACAGGAAGAATTGTAAGGCTGGCACAGGCCTGGGGACTGTTTCCTTCTGCTATGCATAAAGCCACCACCGGACAGAACTCACTCATGACATCTAACTAGGGCAACAACTACATTTCTGCTTCCTTATATCAGTTTAAAGAGAACAAATGAGTTTTTTAAATGGTTGCTTAAGCATGGAAGCCTAAAGGAGGTCAGTTAATCTGAGAGAGCTACTTTAGGGTACGAAGGTGATCGCTATCTCTCCCATTTATCAAATAGTAAATGGGACAAAGGGAGTGCAATGATGCGAGTACATCATCTGGAGGAGGGAAGCCATTAGCACCAGCCCCAAATAGCCTCCACAGTGTGTTGAGATAGAGAACTATAGAGAGGACACAGGAAGGCAAAAGAAACTGTCACAAAGCATGAGTGGTGGCAGAACAGGACATCGCAATTAAAAATGATACCACAGAAACAGAAACTAGGTCATAATTGGGATGTGTGCATTGCTAGATAGAAGGGATTACAAGGTTGGTCCAGGGACTTCTGACCAAGACACATAGGGCAGGACTCACAGGGTAGGACTCTTGGCAGTGGAACCCACTGGACTATATCCTGTAAGGACACATCCAGGCAAGTCCCCAAGAGAGACTGCCCCTTCCTGGGTTGGTTGGATGGAGGCAACATGCTTTCTAAATGCACTCTGCCTGAGATTATTTTCATTGTTGGTGAATGATTTGAAGGAATTCAATGGAGTCTCAATCCATGGAAACTTTGCAAATGGATTTTGGGCTCAGTGTTATTTCAGCCTTCTTTGAACCAAAATGCTTGGAATTATATTAGAATTACTTTAGGAGCAAGTCAAGGAATGAAAATTGAAGCTTTATCCCTGATAATGTCAGACCTTCTGCTATTGGAAGGCTTTCCATAGCACACATCTCCTTTCTAGGTACATGCATGCAGGGGTCATGTTTTGCACAGGCCCTAGGAGACTAAGGGCCAATTCAACCATTGTGAGGTCATGTGACTATCCTGCTTGCCCTTTTCCAGGGCCTTTCACTCTCTCTCTTGAAGAAGAAGAAATGTGCACTATTTGCCCATCACCTAACTTTCTATTAGGAAATAAAGGAGAAATGTGCCTTTGACTCTCTTTTGTGCTAGAAAGTCCTTCTAGAAAGTCCTCTCTTTCCCCTTGCCCAACTCTAACTAACTCCAAACCAACCTCTCTCAGCAAATCAAGGCTAACTAGCAAAATTTTTAAAAGGATAATAAGAAATAAAATTAAAAGTCAATATTTTCTACTAACAAAGGTAAAAGTTTCTTTTAGTTTTATCATAGTTGGCTCAATGTCATGTAAAAAGAACAATGAAATATGAACAAGTGTAATTTATACCAGGTTTGCTTAATACATGAAAATGAAATATACAATATAAATAAAATCGATCAATTTAGAAAAAATTGTAGAAAATGTATGGAAATTTGAAAAAATGTAGCAAAATATTGGAAAAAATAACATCTATTCATAATAAAATTTTTCAATAAACTAGTCCTTATAAAGAAGATCCTTAATTTGATAAATTATATCTATGAAACAACCCCAGATAACACCATAGCTAATAATGAAGAAGTTAATTTTTCCCTTCTTGCTCACTCTCGTAACTCTTATTCAGCATTATTATTAAAGTTTCTAGGTAGTACAAAATAGCAGTAACAATTTTGATACATGAAGATACATGTATTTCCACTCAAAGGGAGAAATAAAAATATTTATTGGCAAATCATATTATCACTGATATAGAAAAGCCAAAGAATCTACAGTAAAATTACCAGAACAATAAGAGTAATTGCGCCATGAGATAGAAAATCAATAGACAAAATTCAACTCTGTTTTTATATAACAGCAATTTAAAAATAAAATTCAGATAATAATTCTACTTAAAAAGCACTGAAAAGATTCAAATATATAGGAACAAACTTCAAATAAGGTATAAAGTTTTTATACTGCAATGAAATATATCTATGAATTAATAAAGATGCAAATATACTGAGATACTTTACATGTTCCATGGCTGACAGGTTCAGTATTTTTAAGATGGAAAATATCCCACAATTTATTAATTGTTAACACATTTAACATCTGACCCAATGTCTTCAAGGCGATTCCAACTCATGGCGATCTTTTGGAATAGGGTAGAACTCCTTGTGGGTTCGTGAGACTGTAATCTTTACAGAAATTGTAAACCTCATTTTTCTCCCATGATGCAACTGGTGGTTTCAAACTACTGAACTTACAGTTAGCAGGCTGTGTGAGTCTGGGTTGACTACAGAAGCAAATTCACAGAGACTCATATATGTATAAGAGCTTTCTAAAAAAAAGCAATTGCAGAGAAAGCTTCCCAGCACAGTCCACATCAAGTCCATAAATCCGATATTAGCCCATATTTTCAATACCAATGTATAGGATCTATAAATTCCTCTTCAGAGTCATTAAACACATAAGGATGATCACATCCTTCTATGCCTGATCGCTGGCATATGATTCCTTGGGCACCAGGGTTCTAGCATAGCTCCATGTGTCTTGTCAGCAGGAATGTCTGTGTGTGCCCCCTCCAGCAAGCTATTTGTCTCCTTACCACTTTGGAACGAGGTCACCAAACTGTGACCTGATTGGCAGACTAGACTCTACTCTTTCACTCATTTTCCCCCCTTCATACTTAATAGTCTCAAATGGACAACAGATTATGTAACTACCACACAGCCCAACTAACTAGAATCGTGTATTCTATCCTATAGGGTTGCCATGAAATGCAATTGAATGAAAGAGAAAAAAAAAGTTAGCAATCGTCCTTCTAAGAAAACAATATAAAACTGATGCCAAACTGATCAAGAGAAATAACATAATCCAGAAAACAGTAAAAATATATCTTTAAAAAAGGCTATCAACCTAAGATTTCATATCTAAAAATGTACTACCCTTTAAAACTATATATTCAAGTAAAGCATTTCTGGTAATAATAATTTTAAAATTATTCACTAGTAGATCCAAATTAAACGTGCAAAAAAGAGATTTTATCAGACAAAATTAAATTATTATGAATGTAAATTTATAGATGTATGGTGGAATGAAGAAAGGGACAAAACAAGGAAATCTATGGGTGGTAATCAAGAAAAATTACCCTAAAATAATAATATGCATAAGTGGAATATAAGTATTTTAAAGACCATGAATTTCTCAAGTAAAGATACTAGATCCTTGCATTTGATTTGTCAAGAATGCGTGTTAAAATTTCTTGATGTCTACTAAAGTATAGCATAAGAATGTATAATTATCATGTTAATGAGCAGAGAAAATGGAGTATATTTTAAATAAATACTCTAAATGCTTAATGGTGTACAGATAACCAAAAGCACCTTGTGTTAGTCTGGGTAGACTAGAGGAACAAATTCAATAGACACACCTATAGATATAAGGAAAGGGTTTATATATAAAAGGGATGTGACAGTAAGAAGGCATCCCAATCCAGTCCAGTACAAAGTCATAAGTCCGATATTAACCCATATGCCCGAAATCAGTCTACAAAGTCTCCTTCCGACTCACGATGTCACAGGTCAGTGGGTGCAGAATTCTGGCGCTGGCAGGGGTCTCCCCATGACTCCTCGCTTCCAGGGCTAAGGATCCATCAACAGCATGCCGCTCCAGCTTCAGAGGTCTGGCTCCATCAGGGCAAAGCTGTGTGGTCTCTCCACCAGCTCCTCCAGGTTCTCAAACGCTGCCATCTTGTCTTTTCCAATACTCATCGCCTCTGAGACTAACTCCCAACAATTGGGGAAGATAGCTTCTCATCTTCACGAGGGAAATATCGCGAGATTTCCCAGAAGTCTCAGGAAAAGCCATGCCCACATTGAGGCCTCATTGGCTACTCAATGGCTATCTCCAGATTAACAGGCTAGAATCCACCCCTACATTTTAATCATAAAATTAACATAAGCACATGACTGCCACACACCTAAAAAAAGTAGACAATAAAAAAATTGTCATTGAGTTAATTTCAAGTCATTGCAACCTTTTGAGGAAAGAGTAGTACTGCTTCTCAGGGTTTCTAAGAATATGAATCCTCAAGGAAGTACCTTGCCACATCCTTCTCCCAGGAGTGGGTAGTAGGTTCAAACAGCTGATGTTTCAGTTCTTAGCCAAACACTGCAAGAACTTTTTTTCCCCCTGTAAGAACTTTTTTCCCCCTAGCCCTGATAAGACCCACAGTGGGTCAGAAAAATAAAAAGAGAAACAGTGAGGTAGCATACAGAGCCACAAATATATTATTAATTATAAAGAATTCAATGTCAGGGATCAAGAAGCTCTAAATACACAGATTACCTGAATTTTGTTGTTGTTGTTGTTGTTGTTGTTGTTTTGGGCATCATTGCCCTCTGGTGGTTGTGGGCGCTACCCAGCTCTGCTCCTGAGAGCTTCCGCTGGATTTGAACTGCCAAGCCCCCGGGCCACAGTTCTGCAGTCAACAACTTACCACCGGGACTCAGCCCAAGATTACATGAAGTTTTAAAGAAAACACACACACACACACAAAATCCAAGTAGGTGCTGCTTACATAAGATATTTGAATATGATGAAAACCACTAATTAAAGAAATCTGTTAAGTCTACAGTCATCATAGTGAAATTGTAAGCAATATTAAATAGATATGATTTTCATATAAAAACACAACTCAAGTTGTCATATTGAAATAACCTGAGGGAAAAATAATGAAAGATGCCAAACAGCCAAAGAAAGTAGAAAGAAGACACAGAGTCACTACACTTAAAAGAACAAGCTGACATTTTGCCATTTCAGGAAACTGCATTGGAGCAAACACCAATAATACTGAAGGGAAAAGTTCAAGCTGCACTGAGAATCAGCCAAAAATAAGCCTCCAGGAATTGATGGAATACGAACTGAAAATGGCCCAAGGGGCTGACGAATAGACAACATAGCAATAACAGGGAAAATATTGAAGCTGTTAAGAATTTGGGTTTAGTTGGATATACAATCAACACCAGTAGAAACAACAATCAAGAAATTAAATGACATACTGCACTGGGCAGATCTGCAAATGAGCCTTTTTAAGTGCTGAAAGGCTACCACTTCATTTAGAAGATTAAGATGAAGGTCTGGCATTTTGAAAGTCATGGCACTTTCTGTTGCCCTCCTGTATGTATGAAAGCTAGGCAATAAATATGCAAGGCTAAAGTATTGATGCATTGGAAGTACTTTATTGGCAAAAAAAATGTGGAAGTACTATAGACTGCCAGAACAAAAAAAGTAGTATAGGAAAAAATAAGACCAGAATTCTCCTTAGAAATCAGAATGGCTAGGTACCATATCATGTACCTTGTGCATGGCATATGGAGGAACCAGGCCATGGAAACAGTTATCATGCACGTTTTTGTATTTTGTAGCCATGTTCTAAAATACTTGTGTTGCAGTATGAAGATTTTACTACTAAACTCAAGATCTTATTCACACACATTTGCTTTCTCTTATATGTAGTTTATTATGTACCACTAAACTTTATTTCTAATCATAGAGTGATACAAATCTTTTCATAGGAATTACATTTATTTATAATTATATTCCTAAAGGTTACCTTCCTAAACTATGACTTTGGATATATTTAGTTGTTCCCTACCTTTTTAAGGTTTCAGAAATAAGCTGAAATTTTTGCTTATTTAAAGTTTTGTATATTTGTGTAAATGTTCTCAACGTGTAATACTTTATATGGTAAAGTGATACCTCTTGTTTTATTAGAGTAAAAATGAAAAATGTTATTTTTAAAAAAGAAAATAACAATGCTTCATAGGAAAACTATAAGATTGTAAGAGCTTTGCCCTACCTGTGAAATTGCACAAAATTTGAAAATAGATGGTGGGAAGCTAAATATATTTTGTCAGTAAAAAAGAGAAAGAATCTCAACAAGAGGGACCTGCACAGTGACTGCAACAATGGATTTAAAAATAACAAATCAGCCCAGGAACAGGCAGTGTTTCCTTCTATCATGTATGAGTCAGACCACACTGATGGCACTTACAACAGCAACAGTAGAACAGCCACTAAGAAAAGAAAAAAATGTAAACAAGTATATCTAAAAAGTCAACTGGGAGAATCAGAAAAAATAATTATCTAAAAGAAGGCAATAAAAGAAATTAAAAAACAGAAAATAGGACAAGTTAGGGAAATGTGTATTACCATCCAGTACCATGAGTATTCCTAGTGACCCTAGTAGAGGGTAGAACTGGTGTTGTGCGTTTTTGAGACGGTATCATTCTATGGGAATAGAAAGCCGGTCTTTCTCCTATGGTACAGCTGGTGTCTGGGGGCTGATAGTTTCGAGATGCTGATCTTTTGGTTAGCAGCCCAACACGTAACCACTAAACCTCCAGGGCTCCTTCTCAATGTGCTGTTCTTAGACCTAATTATATTGATAATTGAGAGCACTGGTGAAGGAGCACTAGGATGCTAATTGAAAGGATATGTTGTCTGTACCTACCAAGTACAGTCTGATTCCCTGAAGTTGTACTGTCTTGGAAAAAGCAGGGGTGCCTCCATTTTGCCTTATATGGTTGGTATGGGTTACAAATTAAGTGCATAAAGGAACGATACTTATAATCATACCTAGTAAGATGCCTTAAATGTTTGAATTATAGACATAAATTATCAAATTAGATAAAATGTGTGACCCAACAGTATGTGTGATGCATGCAATATCCAAAAATGCCACTTCAAATACAGTGTCAAATAATTAAAATTAAAAGATAAAAATATAGGAAAGGGATTTTTGCTAAATGAATTGAATGAAGCTATATACTTTTTACCAATCCAAAAAAATTTCACAAAGAAAATTTATTAAGGATAAGAGAAATAGTTTCAACTCTAAGCTTTCAGACTTAATTATAAAACACAGAAGTGTCTAAATAGTATTTTTTTTTTTGTAGGCATCACTGCCTCTGGTGGTCATGGGCACTACCCAGCTGCCGCTGGATTTGAACTGCCAAGCCTGAGGGCTGCAGTTCCGCACTCAACCACTTACGCCACCGGGGCTCAGCCCTAAATAGTATTTTATAAAAGATTTAAGTTGTGACACCTCTGGTAACAAGTATCAAATAATCTTCCTTAAAGCAAAATCTACAGAAAAACAATATTTGCTTAGCAAAAAAGGATAGTGGCTTTTATGTGTAGATCCATTAAAGTAGAAGGCTCAGAGTATGTGTGTTGTGTGTGTGTGTGTGTGTGTGTATATATATATATATATATGCTTTGTATTCTTCATCATCAGATAGAGAAAATGTGTCATACATTCAAATTGAAGAAGCAGTTTTCTATCTAGTATCCTCTACTGATACCAGAACTGCTCCTAATTATTTTCTGCTTATCACTGTTGAATTTTTATCATACTGTCTCTCAATCTAAGAAGAACATTACATGGTGAAAAAAAAATTTAAATCTTTAATCTTTCTATTTTAAAATTCAAGGAATTGGTTATTGTCATTGTTGGGTGGTTCAGACTCATAATGATCCAAGGATAACAAAACAAAATGCTGCCTGGTATTGTAGTATATTCACAATTGTATGTCTGAACTTAAGTCAGTGCCAACCTTATTTTAATGAGGGTCTTCTTTTCTGATGACCTCCTTTGTACCTGACATAATTTCCTTTTCCAGGGACTGATTCCTTCAGATAAAATATCCAAATTACACGAGATGAATCTCACAATTCTCGTTGTACTTCCCAACTGTTTTCTACTCCCCCCCTATTTATTGTCCAGCTTACATATGTATATGATGCTATTTATTACAAATATTATGGCTTGGATCATGTGTATCTTGATCTTCCAAGTGGCTCCATATTGTTTTAGTACTTTAAATGCATGGTATGCAACATAGTTGCCCATGGCAATATGCCTTTAATATTTTGACCTCTACATCCATAAACATTGCTGATGGATTCCAAGGGAAATGAAATCCTTAACAGCTTCAATCTTCCATCCATTTATCATGGTGATTTTTATTGATCCACTTATGAGGATTTTTGTCTTTTTTACCTGACATATAATTCATACTGAAAATTGTAGTCTTTGATCTTCAAGTGACTCTAGTTCTCTTTGTTTTTAGCAAGTAATGGTGTGTCATATGCATATTGTAATTTGTTAATTGACTTTCTTCAAATTCTGACACAATGTTCTTAAAATATTCAAGCTTCTTGGATTTTTTATTCAGTATCCAGATTGAATAAGTAATAGTTTACTGGATATTTTTAAACTTGGTATTTTAATGTTTTCAAAGGACCAAATTTAACACACTTAAGTTCCTAACCTTAAGAAACTTATAATCTATCTGAATAATGCCACATATTTACAAAGATAGAATATTACCAATATCAAAAGTTTCTAGATATAACCACTGAAAGTAGAAATCAGAATGACCATGTCATATCTTTAAAATGACTATAAATGAAATTGTATTATAAAATAATTTTCGGAGGGCGTTGCTGCCCTCTGGTGGTCATGGGCACTACCCAGCCTTGCTCCTAGAGAGCCGCTGCTGGATTTGAACTGTCAAGCCCATGGGCTGCAGTCCCGTACTCAACCACTATGCCACCGGGGCTCAGCCCCAAAAAATAATTTTTAAGAGTGAATATTGACTCCAAATGTGCTCTTTTAAACCAAAAAAAAAAAAAGTCTTTATTTTTAGTAAATACTTGGTAACTAATAAACATGATGCAATCACTTTATGAAGTCTTAATACATAAAAGTATTTTCAGTAATGTGAGTTCACCCATATTTAAGAAGCCAGAAATCAATGGAGTATTTTTCTTAAATAATACAAAACTCTAAAACCTTCACTTTAACATTTGTGTCTTAAATATGTGGATTTGTGCTTAATAAGCTGAAAGAAGGTGTGGGACTTTCAACTTGCTCCAATTCCAAAATGACAGAAATATAACCACTATTCTTTAAACTCTAGTGAAAATAGGTGTTTTTTTTTTTTTTTGGCCTAAGCAAGCTATTTTGTAACTTTCACTCCACAATGAAAGGAATCACATAAATATTCCTTGGTTGGAGATAAGGTCCTTTATTAACTTTATGTGTCTAGATTCCATCAGACATGAAATTCTCATATTTTGTATTCAGAACTATCTTATTAGGCACTTGGAACTGATTCAAATGAATGATCTATCACAGGAATCCTGCTTTCCAAGGCATAAACTTTGGAAGATTCAGAAGCAAAATTCCAATGCAAATATTAAAATTTGTTTCTTCTTCTTGAATTATGTATTTCAACTATCATGAGTTGAAAATAAATCATCTTTGACTCTTTGTATCATTCTCTGTGTACATATTAACCAAAGAGAAAATAGAAAAGAAATAGAAGACAATAAAGAAGAAAAATAGATTATTTCCTTGTTGATAATGGAAACCAACAAAAATGAAAAATTTCAAATATCTCTAACTAGATGTGAACACAGGCTTACTGTAAACTGTTCAAGTTCCGTATATAGGAGAGATAATTCTCTTTCTCTCTAATTGAACTCTGACTTAGGTAAGGAAAGGTAAATGACAAATTGAGATGAGCACAATATATAACTTTAATAAGGCAAATACTTTGAAAGTTTGTAATGGATGTATCAAGCTAAAATGTTTGCTACTGCAGTATTATGGACATGAAATTTGAAGAGAAAACTGTGCTGCAGTTAATTTTACATGAATAACATTTATAGCTAGACTGTTAAACCAATTGCTGTTAAACTAATTGCTGTCAACTCAGACTTCCAATGACCCACCATCTATATGTCAGACTGGAACTCTGCCCCATAGGATTTCCAATATTCAATTTTTAAAATTAAGATGCTCAGGCTGTATAGAGTCCAGTGCCCAGCCTCTCCTATCAAGGAATGTTTTGTGTCCAAGTATAGGTGAGGGTTTGGAAGTATACCAGACTATTTTCACTCTTTCTCAATATTGTACTAATTTGATGTAGATTTTTTTATAAAAAGAGCATAGAGAATTGTAGACTAGTAAAAAAGCCATTTTAGATATATTATCAGCTAATCATTAGAATGTCCTACTTCAATGACTTAGCTCTTCAAGACCCTCAATCTTCTTAAAATTAAAAAAAAAAGGACATTAATCAAGCCAACAGAATGTTGGCTTATTTGTGATGAATAATGATTCTGAAATCGAGTTACTTAGTTTTTAATAATAGTACCACCATTTATTTGTAGCCCTCGCAGATAATAATTTAGAGCTTAATTCCCATTGGAAAATAAGCCCATGGCCATTGAGTTGACCTTGCCTGATAACACGTCTGTGAGAAGGAGCCGAGTTGCTCTGTGGGGTTCCAAGGCCAAAAATTGCCACAAGTACAGTCAGTCACATTGTGTTTCTCTCTAAGAGGAGTTGATAGATTTGAATCAATGACCATGTGTTTAGCAGCCCAGGACTTAAGCCGCTATGCCACCTAAACTTATTGCAATGTTAGGCAAATAAACACTTAATATCTTTTTCTATTGTTTCATTAACAAAAATCCTTACCTCCCCCCATAAAAAGTGCAATGGGGTATTAAATCCTAGCAATTCACAAAAACTGATCTCTCTCTGCTGGCAACACAGGAGCAACACAGTAAGGAAGAATATCAGGAATAAAAAAATACTATAAATCTCACTGCCATTGAGTGACTCCCCCTCATAGTGACCGCATACGGCGGAGAAGAACTGTCCTTTTTGGTATCTGAAGCTATAAAAGCTGTAAGGGAACAGAAAGCCTGGTCTTTCTTCTATGGACTGCTGACTTGGTGATCATTGGCCCAATTCACAGCCCACTATGCCACCAAGCCTCCTCCTGTCGCGAATAGGAGAGCAGAACACGTGGCTCATGGCTCCATGAACATGGGCCTCCTTTCCCTGCGTCCAGAATACCTCGGTGGTTCCCAGATGCCATTTTTCAAAGTTGTGATCAGTTTCCTTAGCAGAATCTTGGTCACAAAGGGGAACAAAATGTAGAGTGGAATTTCAAAATCTCATAGGATCTAGATTTTCTAGAAACGTTGAGGCCCGCTGAATCCTCGAAACTACCAACTATCGCACTCCTTAAACCTTAAACCTTAAACCCCAAATTTAAACCTTAAAGCCCCAAATTCCCCTCTTCACAACTAATCAGATACCACAAAATCCATTGACATCGAGTCAATATCAAAGGATCCTATTGAACAAAGTATTACTGTCCCACAAGGTTTTCATGGCTACGATGTCTGTGGACTCAGACGCATCATGTTTTGTGAATTGCTGAGCTGGCAGGTTAGGGCTCAGTCACCGTCTTACCACTCACTGCCATGGACGCCACTACAGAGTCACCTGCCAAGGATCCTTAAATTCAAAACTTCAGGAAGGATGTCGACCTGGAACATTATGCTCCCGTGAAGGGCTCTCTACCTCAGAGACAATTAACACAAGCAACGTAGGCATTAGGATAGAAAGCTTGGAGGGCAGTGACTTCTCGAAAAGGAACATTTTTGAAAGAAGGTGACCAGCCGGCATGACGTGAAGACTGTAAGCAGCGTCCCTGAATTGTATGTGGACAAATGATTGAATTGGCATATGAACTGTTATGTATATTTACAATAAGAACACGACCAAAGAAATCATATTTTTAGAAACAGGAAATGCTGCTAATTTTATTAACCTGTTACACAAATCAGGAAATAGGTTGATGAAAGCTAACTGCTTTGACCAAGGCTTAGTTAAAAAGATAAATTGCTACCCAGGTTTTGCAGTTCTCAAAGCCATTAAAACAAAACAAAACTCAATGCCATTGAGTCATTCTGACTCTTGGTGACCCTATAGGTCAGGATAGAACTGCCCCTGTGGGTTTCCTCATTGTAACTCTTTAGAGGAGTATAAAGCACCACCTTTCCCCAGAAGAATGCCTGGTGGTTTTGAACTTCTTACCCTATTGATCACAGTCGAACTCTTAATCACTGCGCAACTCTGCACCATACCACATTTGTTCTCAGTACAAGTATTTTACAAAAAATACCTAAGGGAATTTCAATAACAGCCTTTAATTGCCTTTACCATAATCTCAAAATGTAGATATTTAGGAAATATTAGATAAATAATACAAGGTCCTGACAATTAATTGACTCCCTAGCTAGCTAACTAAATATAAGCCTGGCACTCTATCTGGGTGGTTCGTTGTATCTTACTATGTTAGATTTACTTTTGACTCTGCAGGCTGTGTATTTCTGTTTCCTAGCTGTAAAAGCCACTATTTCTGCCTCCCCCCATCCTTCATCCCAAAGCTATTCAAATGGCTCACTTTAGTAAAGGAACTTTATAAGATTCTTACCTCCACGTTTTCTGAATCATCATGAAAGCTGCCAGATAAGTCCCACATGCACTTTTTTTAAATTTAGAATTGCTTTTCATTAAGCTGATGTACTTTTTATTTCTAAATTTGTTTTACCAGGAAATCACTAAAAGCAAATAAAGGAAAACACTAAAACTCAGGTCCACTGGCATAAATGAATAATAGCTATAAAAACCATCAGGAGGGTAGTGTTAGCAGGAGGGTAGGGGGAAGGTGGGAAGAGAAGGGAAGAAAGGGGGAACCCATTGCAATGACGGCCACATAGCCACGCACACCCCCAAGGGGATGAACAAAAGACATATTGGAGGAAGGGAGACAGTGGTCTTTGTAAGGTATGAAAATAATTATAATTTACAATTTATCAAGTGGACACAAGGGTGGAAGTTAGGATAGAGGGGGAAAATTGGAGCTGCTTCCAAGAGCTCAAATAAAAAGCAAACGCTTAGAAAATAGGAATGGGAACTTATGTACAATATGTTTGATACGATTGATATATGGATTGTTATGGGAGCTGTAAGAGCCCCTGATATAAAGATCGTTTTTCTTTTTTTTTTTTTTCACATTACTGCCCTGGTGGGAGTAGGAAGCCCAGCCTTGCTCCTAGGAGCTGTTGCTGGATTTGAACCGCCATCCCTGTGGGCTACAGTCCCACACACAATCACTGTGTCATGAGACCTCAGCTCAATCAAGATCCTTTTTTCTTTCTTTTTTTTTTTGATAAAGATCTTTTAACTTTCAAAAAAAACATTATAATGCAAAATCGAAATTCTAGGTAATTTGCCACAGACTTCCAGTTTTGTTTTCTAAACCAAGGGTAGCAATTGCGAGATATTAATGACATATGTACATCAAATGGAAATGCTTAAGTTCCCACTTTGAAATAATAAAATCAACTGAAAGTTGAAAAGAAATCGGTCTTCTTCTTTAGTCATTACGTCTTATTTAATATCACTCTCCACTCTCATCTGTAGATTCTGTACTGAGAACTAAGAACTCAACTAATAACCGAAAGATCCATAGTTGAGTTCTCCTCTAGGCTCTCCAAGGAAAGATCTAATTCTGACAAATGAACAATTCAAAATGCGATGGATCACAGTCCAACACTCAAGTCACCATGCCTCACTGACTCAAAGCCAACAAACTTTGCTGACCTCCCACACTTTAGAGTACATAGATTTATTTATTTTCCCAAGCTCATTATTTATTCTTATTAATGCATCATTCATCAGTGTAGTTTATGTAGGAAATGAATCCTAATTTTTCTTGCATATTATTGACTTAGTTGATCTCATTCCTTGTAATGAGAAGCAAGAGAAACTCTCTGGCTAATAAGGTTTATTCACAAGTCATGAATTAGCCAAACCAGAAATTACATCATCTACAATCACTCAAGCAATACCATGTATAGGGGGAACAGGAAGGGAAGTTAAAACAGGTCATAATAAATTCATATCAAGTAAATCATTAATTATATGTGGAAGTGGCTGTATACTTACTCCTGAATATGAATTGTTCATATTCTCTCTAGAAGTGTCTTTTGCTACCTTGAAACAAAATGAGAATATTTAACAAAGTTACTTATTTGTTTTAAGTTTTCTGCTTGAAAGCAATATGTTTGAGTGCTCTTTAAATTTAGATGAACGTGCCTTGACATTTTTAAGTTCATTTGCATTTCATAAGACTTCAATTTCATAGTACAAACTCAAACTCAAAAGATATTAATTTTTCAATCACCTTGACAGAGATTTGGGTCTTTTTGATTAACACACACACACACACACACACACATATATGTGTGTGTGTATATATGTATATATATATATGTGTGTGTATGACCCTGCTAATTACAGGGTCAGTGATTTAAAACCCCTCCACTCTTGGGGAGGACAGACTTCTCCTCCTGCAATAGTTATAAGCTCTGAAACAACGGGGCAGTTCAACCATGTCTGGCCCAGTTACTAAGTGTTAGCTTCCATTCAATGGTCATGAGTTTGGTTTGAGTTGGAGCACATTTATACATGTGCTCCTTTTCCCCTACAATTGGGAAGATGTTTTTAATTTTAAAATAAAATTATTTTCTATGGTATGTCACTTTCCAAACTAGATTGAGCTGTGTAGGTACAAAAGTTTAATAGAGACAAATTGTATGGACTACAGCTAAAGTTATGGAATGTAATGCAAAGAGTAGATATTTCTGGTTGCTCCAAGTTTTCAATGATCACCTGTATGAGGGTCTATATATTCAGAACAAATAATCTGTGACATTTATAGAAGGAGAGGAAATAGTAAACTGGTATGTAATAAAATGAATCCAGTGCATTCTGACAATAGAGTCTCAAATATATATGTATATATGATATATTCCAATCATGATTAAATAATTGATATTTCTGAATTTTGTTCCCATAATTACATTATATTCATCTACAGGTTGAAAAACTTAACCTTGCTGGACACTCATCGCAAGAGTTTTTGAATTATTGTAATTTATGTTTCTTTAGGTTTCAATTAACTCTTAAGGTGAAATTATTTGTCTTTTATGTTTTATATAATGCTAAAACTAGCATGCATTTCAAAGGCTGAAAAAGTCATTGAAATAAATGACAGAATATTTTGTTAGTTGTAAGCTTAATTATTATTTTTCTCCTACTAAATATGTCACCAAGAAATGTTCTGATCTAATAATAAAAAGGGGGGAGGGTGTTGCCCCCTTTGTGTTTTAATCTACTACCACTCAGTATTTGGGGGCGGGGGGCATCACTGTACCACCCAGTACTTTCATTGCATTTTCTCCATAAAGCATATGCGCTGTTCCAGTGAGGTTAGCTAGTGATTAGTAAGCCCATATCATCCAGGCAATTTGGACTCACAGGAGCGCTATAGAGCATTGCAGCTGCTGCAGTCTTTATAGGAGTCTTTCCAGGGCTGGGCTTCCTTATGGGAGCCTCCTCTTTCGACCTCAGAGAGCCTGGTGAGCTTGAATCAGTTCCAGGACTCCTCATCAATAATACTACATTTAATTATATATGCTTTCTATTTCCGACAGTTTACTAGAAGGAAAAGACATCTATTTTAACAAAACAAAATGGACTTGAATCCAACTGACCTAAATTATACAAGGCAGTATTTCTCCCCCTTCCCCAAAACAACAACAACAACAACAACAACAACCACTCAGAATTCCACTGGGCAGAGCAGAATTTTGGTAGCATGGCTTTTTTCCCCCTGCTATATGAGCATCACACAACTTGCTCTGAGCAAGTGCACCAGTGGCGTTGCTTGGGAAGGTTCTCTCTCATCACAGTGATTTTTTTTTTCATAAAAGCAGTGTCCATTGAACCTCATTTTGATGGTTGATTTAAAAGAAGAGTGTGTGACTGTGAAATCATATTTTCTGCTCAGGAAAAATGCCACAGACACTGTGGTGATGTTGAACACAACTTTCAAGGAGAGCGCAGTGTGAAAAACTCAAGTGTATGTGTGCTTTTCTTGTTTCAAAAAAGGTGAAATGTCACTGATGACAAACTTCATTCTGGACAGCCATTAACTTCCAAGCCAATGAAAATGCCAATGTGTAGTGCATTTGAAATTCATCCCATCTGATCAGACTGTCAATCAAGCTTTCGATTTAGAGTTTCTAAAAAGATTATATAGCAGTGTGTGACCAAAAAAAGGCCTGCTTGTGACAGTCAGGACACTGGTTTTGTCACCATGATAATGCATCTGCTCATGCAGTCATCTCAGTGTACAGGTATGGGGCAGAAAGACCAGCATGCCACTCTTCTCCCATGCATGTTACTCAGATGACAGTGCTCCTTGCAACTCTTTATGTTTCCACAAATGAAGAGAGACATGAAAGGACAGCCATTTGACGAAGTAGAAGAGGTGAAGAAAAAGCGAGAGAGGTGCTGTCAGCCATCCAAGCAGATGAGCTTGAAAAATCTTTCCAAGAATGGAATTAAAAAAATAGAGTCAAAGAGTTGACAAATGGACTAAGTGCAATGGAAAGTACTTTGAATGTGACAAGTCTCTTTTGAAAAAAATATTTAAACACATGTCTTTTGAAAAAAAACTACTGTTATTTTGGGGGGTACCCCCTCAGAATCCTACTTGCTTATTTCATTAAAGTAATTTCACTCTTTTGAATTTATAATTGTATATCTTCCTTCATATTATATACTAATATGATTGTATTTTATTAATAAATAATAGATAGCATTAAGTAATGTTAAAAGTAGTAGCTATCACCCTTCAATCAAAAATTTTAAATCCTGTATTCATTTTTCCTTAAAAAAATCAATCCACATAAGTAGAAATCATCTTTTGTTTGGTTTGTTTTATTCATTTCATATATTTTAACTGAAAATCTACTTGTTATCAGTATGGCTATAGGTGCTGGACTCCTGGTTCTCAGTGAGACAAAAAATATCTGTCCTTCTAGAGTTACCTTTTACAGAACAGATAGTCTACCTTTCTCCTGCCAGGGTGCTGGTGGTTTGAATAGATGGTCGTGAGGTTAATAGTCCAACTCTCATCCCATAGTGCCTCCTGGAAGTATTAAATGAAATTGTCCCATTCATCCACTCTCGCTGCCATGAAGGAAATTCTGATTTATGCCATCTCTATAAGACAGAGTAGAACCGTTTGGTTTTCCAAGACTATAAACTTTTACAGGAGCAGAAAGTCTTATCTTTCTTCTACAGAACATGTGATAATTTTGAAGAACTGACATTGTGGTCAGCAACCAAACTTGTGAATTACTTTTCCAGGGCTCCTTTTAAGCAGTATTTATGCAGATGAGAGAAAAGAAGGAAATTAAGTAATTCCACTAACTGTACTGATGACACCATAAAACAATCCAAGAAGGTTGGAGAAGAGACAGAATTGAGAATACCAATCAAGAGTTCTGCTATGGAGATGTTTAATCTGAGACAGCCAAGTGGAAATTCTAAGAAAGGAAATTGTCTTTCTTTGCTTTTGCTTTCTCATTTATGATTGAGTTTCTTTTTATTTCAAAATTATTTTTGAGATTTTTTTCATGTGGTAAATCATTTTCATCTTACTCAACATTATTGAATTGCTCTTTGATTAGAATTCTCTGAATTGATTTTCCTTACAGAAAACTTTGGGGTAATATTTACTTTAACGGAACTTCCTAAGAATAAGAAGAATTTGTATAAATCATGCAACTTCATAAAGACAGAGTTGCATCACATTTTCATGAAACTATAGAATATGGAAGCCTCATTCATGTTGGGTCAGTTATTCTCTTGTGAACTTGAGGTATTTATAATATAAGCTTGTGCAGGTGCTCAAGACAACAAACTATAGCTTATTTCCTGTTTTGTAATCAAGTTTTATTTAGACCCAGACATATGAATACTCATTAGTTCTTGTTATCTATGGCTACTTTTCACACTATCATGGCAATATTGAGTAGCTGCCTCAGGCCTTATGCCTCAGACCACAACGTCTAAAACATTTACTACTTAGCTTACAAACCAACAGTAACCATGGTAGCACGGTGATTGCTAAACAGAAAGTCAGCAATTCAAAAACGACCAGCTGCTCTGCAGGATAAATATGTCAATCAGTGTCTCTAAAGATTTATAGTCATTGAAACCCTATGAAATAGTTCTATTCTGTCCTATGGATCAATAGGGGTTGGGTAAACTCAAAAGTAGCAGACTTGGGACTGTTATAAGACCCTTTAAGTTTGTTTCTTTACATCTTAAAATGACATGAATTTAGCCTTTGTAAGAAAATGAATCAAGAATGGCTAAGAGGCAAATCATCTAAATCAACTGTAAAAGCATATCTGATATCTTTACAACATTATTTTTGTTTGTTTTCTTTTTCTTAAAGCTGAGAATCAGAGTTCAATCAACACAACAGACAAACCAGGTAAGTTAATGTTCTCTCTGTAACTTTATAGACAAAATTTCAAGTAGGATGAAGTAGATAAATCAATTGGATGAAAGGGTTAAGCTGAATAAAATAGTACAAATAAAACCATACAAGGCAAATATTCTTTAAGAAACATGCAAAACCAAGAAGACATCCAAAAATATGTCTGTACAAGTAAGTGGAATTTTGTCTTCTACACAGACCTACTGTTACTGGCATTTTTCTATTGTCAGAGTGTCTTTCCCCAGCAATTCAGAATGTCTGTGGGTCTCCTTTGTCTTTCTTAACAGACCCTGGCCCTCACATCCATAAAATGATGTTATAAACAACTTCAAATGTTAGGATTTGGGGGGTGCAGCGGGGGAGAATAGATATCTACTTCTTCATTCTAAATGGAATGGATTTTGGATAATGGAGCCGCCACAATAGAAGAACGTTACACAGGGGAAGATGACAAGGTTGAGTTTTTACTTTGTTCTGAAATCAAAATACCTGGGTGATTGCTATCTTTCTCCATCCTCCCTAGAAGTTCTTGGACACCAGTAGTCAAGTAGTCAGTGTTAACTTAGGCAGAAGCTCCATGAGAAATGATGGCCATAAAGGTTATAATGGAGAAAACCCAATGTCATGTATGGTCACTATTAATCAGGATCACTTGTTGGCAAATAAAAACATCCCACCAGGCAATTAAAGAAATTAATTAAAAATCTCAGAGATGCTCAATTCTGGTCACATTTCAGAATATGCACAATGAGAAAAATGGGAAATAAATCTAGAGGATCGTGTAATTTAAAACAAAAAATCAAAAAGAACTCCAGGAAAATAATGAATGACTCTAATAACAGATCCACAGACAGTATCCCAAAGAGTCATTTTAATGTATCTTCTACCTTTGGGTTCAAGGGATATAAAAATTGTATTATCTTCCACAACATAATGTACCACCATGAGTAAGTGATGTTTATCTTAATAACACTTTTTCATCCATCACTGTACATTTTTCTTCTTGTGATCATCTTCCTAGTCCAGAAGTAAGCAAGATTTGGGGTGGGGGGTGGAGAGGGGTAAGCATAATTAGACAAAGAGAACAGCTTTGTGTTGGCTAAGGCTTTTGTTTTGTTAGTTTGCTTTCTTCTCTTAAGGAATGCCTTCCCTTGTGCTTTGTGGGTTGTACATGAGGGATCGTTAAAGATGTTGGAAAATTCATAAACTTTTAAAATAGCCAGGTTCCATTTCAAGAACTACTACAGAATCCTTTATCTTGCTTATCTGTGTTTAGAAGCCCTACAGATGTAGTGGATATGGCTTGGGACAGGAGCCCTCCTACTCTGCTCTGTAAGGCAGCTGGGACTCATAATAGATTTCATGGCAGTGAGATTCAGTGTTATTTTGTTTAAAGACGGGATTTAGAAAACACCAATTTACAGTTGATTTTCAAGCAGGATCATAAGCCTATTCAATCCTTTCAGTTACATAAGGTATACAAGCTAGTTATCCTAAAACAGAGCTATCGTGATGGGAATAAAGGAAATGAAATCAATGAGACTGGGTGTATAAGCCCCACCCCAAAAGTAGTATCACTTTTTTCACAAGCGAGCATCAGACAGATATCATGGCTAAAACACTGACCAAGATTCACTAAAGAAAAAAAAAAAAGAACTAGCCCAAGTATTTTAAAGGGAGTTATTCCTTGTCAGTTCAAAGTATCCAGTCAAATATATTTGTTAGCAAAGATGTACAAACAATCAAATTTGTGAAATATTAGCTCTCTATGGTCATGGATTAAAGACCTTAACTCACAGCTTTCAAGTCAGTGCGGATTCAAAGTGACCTCTGCGGGTTTCTGAGCTGGGAACAGCTCATGTGAGCTGAAAGCCCAGTCGCTCTCCTGAGCAGCTGCTGTAGGTGTCCACGTGTGACCATGAGGATCACAGCCAGCCCATAGCCACTCCACCACCAGGCCTCCTAGTCTTCAAAGGAATTCAAATATTTCTGTTTGATTAACTCTTAGGTATAATACTAGCCCACTAGTAGGGCTAGATTTCTGGGATGGTTTACCTCAGTGTGCTTCACAACACTGAAAGAATTCACAGGGTAGAAGCACTTTTGTAAATCTAAGAAAGTTTTATCCAAAAAAATGTAAGTTTCAGAGCTAAGCCCCGGTGACGTAAGTGGTTGAGTGCGGGACTGTGGCACGCGGGCTTGGCGGTTCAAATCCAGCGGCAGCGCTCAGGAGCAGCACTGGGTAGCGCCCACGACCACCAGAGGCAGTGATGCCCCCCCCCTCCCATAAGTTTCGGGTGTTACAGTCTCACAAAGTGCAGGCTATCTCTGGAAAGTGTACAAGGTCGTGCAGGGACCACACAAGAGTTTGTGACTGAAGATAGCCCCTTCAGGGGACCACGAAGACTCACATGGAAAATGGCTGTTAACAGGAGTCCACGGAAGCAAAAGAGGGCCTGGAACACAAAAGAAAAAAAGCTTGGAATAGAGAGGCTGCAGGCCATGAGGAGTCCACGCACAGCACAGACACGCATGCGCGTGTATGCACACACGCACACACACAGACACACACACACAAGACATCTCGCACTCTCTCCTACAAGAGGACATTTGAAAGAGTGAGCACAGCCTGCCCCCTCTCTGTTTAACCCCTCTGATTCCCACTGGCTGAGGGGCACGGTAGAGAATGGTAGGCTGCTGGGAAGATCTTAATGGCTGAGTTCAGGCACACCTGTGTGTCATAATTTTGCTGGTGCCAAGCGTTGTGTGCCCAAGTGGGCCAGCACCTGGGCCTAGGTGACCTGAGTCTAAACATGCCACGTTTTGAATTTTTGCATTGGTGTCTAATGTGTGCCTGATTTCTTTGCAACCCCTTTATTGTGACAAGGTCAGCTAATTTTCTTGTAGGCAAGTTATTTGGTTGGGACCACCCCCTTTACCCCATAATCTACCTACTTCTCAGTAGTTCTGCCCTTCAATGAGCATCAGTGAATACATATACATATATACATAAATATATGTATTCTTTAAGTATGTATAGTGTTTATATTTGATCTTCTTTCTTCACATTTTACATCTATCTTTTGTTTACTTGGAAAAAATGTACCACTCACTTTAAAAACTGTTATAATGGGGCTAGAACATGATGATTATTCATGTAGGGCATTTTTAGGAACTGAGACTAGATAAAGCAATTGCATATACTATGTGAGTTACAAGTAAATATAAGTAGATATGATTTTCATAAAATAAATGTTTAGTACAGTTACATGCATATGATTCACTAAGGCTCAATCATACCCCCTTATGCCATCAAATATAGCAAAACTAGTATGCAGGAAATGATATCTAACATGACAAATTTAGTCAATTTCTAAAGAATGTGGGAAAGTTAAATTTAAGTTTTCCAGTGTAATACATCTTATAAGGCCTTAACTTTAGTAATCATCCACTGCTAAGTGTATACACTGATGTACTCAAAGAAATATAACTAATCAAGGCATTCAATAAATATCTATCCTGTCCTTGCAAAGTTTAGCACTAGCGAAGGGTTCCAAAGAAGGAGCTCTGATGGCATAATAGATAACACATTGAATGCTAACCCTCGGGTCACCTGTTCGAAACTACCAACTTCTCCACAAGAGAAACAATATCTACTCCCATAAAGAATTAGAGTCTCAGAAACCTAAAGATGCAATGAAACTCTGCCCTCTAGCACTGCTTTGGGTTGGGATCAACTCTGTGACAACGAGTCTAGGGTTTTGGTTTGGTTTGGTTTGGGGTCGTGGCTGGGGTCGGAAGAGCTCTATAGCAAGGATCTCTGGTAGTGTAGCAAGTCAGGTTCTAGGCTATTAACTGCTAAACCAACAGTTCACCATATTCCCAGTAGAGACGTGTTACCGGGGGAAAGGAGTGCCTGAAGGAGGACATCATATTGGGTAAAGTGGAAGGTCAGTGAAAGAGTAAGACCTTCAACAAGACAGATGGACACAGTGGCTACAGCAATGGCCTCAACATAACAAAAGTGTGGTAATGTCACAGGACCTGATTCAACACCCGACACCAAGCACCCGTCCGTTTGTTGTGCTGTACCGCCCTGTGTGTTGTGGTGGTGCTGAAAACTCTGCCATCAGAAGTAAAACTGCCAGCAGGGTCAGTCGTGGTAGATAGGTTTCAGCTGAGCTTCCTGAGGTGAAAGTCTAAGATGCATCTGGTGGTCCTACCTCTGAAAAGTAGCTCGTGAAAAGCCTCCAGGTCACAACAGAAGAGTAGTGGGAGATGAGAAGGCACTAACAGTTCCTAGTGGCCAAAATAATGGGTTCACACATACCAATGCCATGAAAATGCCACGGGTCAGGGCAGTGTTTCAGTCTGTGTTCAGGCAGTTGCAGTGAGAGTTGCAGCCAGATTGACAGCAACTAATTTTACCTAAAAGTCACAAAAGAGGTGCGGAACCTGCCATCAAGAGATATTAGACATCATTTTAAGCACATCTAATAACTTGAAGTTATGCAGGTATACATTGATGTGTCATAGTCGAGCTTCTAATAACCTTATGTAAGAGGGAGAAATCTTTGTATTTTCTTTTATGGGGAGGAATGTAGGTTGGGTGGGAGAAAGCAGTTTAAAGAAGATGAAGAAAGAATTCATGAAAGAAAAACCCTTCTGGCTGGCAGATTATTCTGCCTACTCATTTTTCTTGCTCTGAGTTCAGAACTAATGAGGAGATAGAGAGGCACAATAAAAAGTAATGAAGGGATGTTTATTCCCTGGGGAGATTGGCATCATGTGGCCATTAGAACACTTTCAAGCAACGATTGAATTCGCTTTTCTTTATCCTTATCATTTGCCAACAGGCTGACAGAGCTAATAACTTGTCCTTGAACAGCAACTGCTTGATTTCTTTGATAAGAGAACTCAGCCCTGAGGAAAAACAAACCAAATGTGTCTTTCTACATTCAGAAAGGAATATACCTTTTGCCTTTAATTTTCTAGAAAACACAGCATTCTCAGAGTCATCAGTACAATTCATGAATGATTTCCTTGCCATCATCTTCAATTACCTTAACTGTGTTTCTGAGCGTGGGTTTCAGCCAACCTGACCACTGGATTTTGGAAAGAAAGACACTCAGCCCTACCCAGAGGAGATTATTTTTCTTGACCTCCTATATATGGTTACTGGTCTCTAAGGATTTTTTTTAAGTAAAGCATCAATCATTCGACATAGGAAATTGTTTATTTTGGGTCTCTAACTTCAGATAGCATAATCTTTATTTCTTCAGTGATAGCAAAACCTATAGTAAAACAAGGCCTTGAGTTTGTTCTTTTGTAATTTGGAAATTGAGTTTAGAATTTCTGGTGGTGCAGTAGATTAAGCCATGAACCACAAAATCCACTGTTCAGAACCACTAGCCACTCCATGGGAGAAAGGGTGCTTATGCTGTAAAGATTTATAGTCTCAGAAACCCTAAGGCGTGGCTTAGTCCTCAGTACAACAAGCTCATTATCAATCACAATCAACTTTATGACCAACTATCCACTGTCATAAAGTTGATTCTGACTCTTAGCCATGTTACATAGGGCTTCCACAAGGTGTAAATCTTCATGAG
>PVJH01025796.1:0-25014 GCA_004026705.1 Nesogale talazaci | reverse complement strand
GGGAATCCCCCCAAACAGGCATCAGGCTGACTCCAGCGGCTGGAAGAGACGATGAAGAAGCGCTATGTCATGAAATAACAAAGCCAGGAGCCAATTGTGCTGTTGACATGGGCTCCCACCATAAGCTCCATCACAGCAGCCACCGTGACAATGGCTTTGAAGTGGGCAACAGTATACCCTCCTACATGTTAGCTGACCACGAGCAGAGCCAAACCCACGTCAGCGAACAGCAACGCAGGTCAGGAGTACCAGCATGGCAGTGCGGTGTCCTTGCAGCAAAAACCCCACAGTCAGGATTCCGCTGCATCTTCAGTATGGGGTTTTACTGTGGGGTTTCCATGGAAGGAGTTCATATATTACCTAAAGTCCCCAAACCCTATGACCAGCCTAGCAATGGAAGTTCAGAAAGGCTTGAAATCTACACTCAAGAGCCATAGAGCAGGGTGAGTGAAAAAACTGGGTCTACAAAATGAGACGGCGCTCTCTCAAGCAAAAATATTAAAACGTGAAACCTTCATTTCTCAAGATATTTCCCATCTCGGTCTACACACTTCCTTTGTTTGTATGTTGACACTTCCCAGGCCCTGCCTTTCCCATTTCTCCATCCTCCGTCCCCATAACCATGGAGGCCATGGCCTTGGGATATGAAAATGTGGTCTTGGTCTTCTTCTTTTTATAATAGTGTTCTCATAGCACATCTGTCTTAATGTGATTGACTAACTTCACTGGGCAGATTGTCTTCCACATTCATCCATCTCATGTGGTCTGACAGCTTCATCATGATTCTTTAGTGATGCGTAATATTCCATTCTCCGTGTGCACTGAAATGATCTATCAATTCCTGCATTGCTAGCATTTATCTTACTTCCACATCTTTGTTATTCTGGCTGGTTCTCTGTGTCTATATTGGTCCATGTTTCCCTGTGTATTTCTTCAGTGTCCACACTGAGTTGATAGATTTTGTGGTCATGTGGTATATTACTGTCCCTGGACCACTTGCTACCTGCCTCCCTGGCTGTGTGGTTTTACAGTCCCACCAACACCTGAAGGTGCTGTTTCCACCTCCCTAACCTGTCCCTAAGGAGTTCTGACCCCCTCAATTTACACAATATCAAAGTGGCAGTTTGGGCTGATTGATGAGCTCTCCTCAGGTTACTTTTCTATGTTCATTACTTTTTGTGGGGGCGGGAGGGGGGAGAAGTCTGAAGGGGAGAGAGGAGGCCTGTGGGTACATGGAGTGGAGTTTCCCAAGGAAATTCTCTCAGCACAGCTCTTACTTCCCAGGAAGAATTAATAAGTACATAGTCATGATGGGAAGAAAATCTCCAGCACCATTCCCCCTAATCAAAATAGTTTTTCACTCTGTTAAAACGAATTCAAAATTAGCACCCATGAAGAGCTTCTGTCCTTGAAAGTCTATCATGAGGGCCTCTTGGGAATTCCCCAAAAGAGGCATCATCCCCTTCTGAGCCGACATGCTTACCTTCAATTTAACTGGCCCATCAGATCTCTTCTTTTCTTTGGGCCATTTTTAGAAGCCCCCACCCCCACCCACCACTGTTCCTATTGATATTAAGACAAGTTTGTCACTGAGAGAACTTGTCTGCAGCTAGCCATCAATGGCAGAGTTAGGCGTAAAGACAGTTGGTTTGGGATAAAGCCCTGGGTGCCATATAACAAAATACAGGAAGCCTGTGTGTTTATGGAGCAGCCGGGCCCCTGGGTCTTTCCACGGACACATTTCTGAACAAGAGGTGTTTGTATCAGCCAGGTGCTCAAGAGAAATAAGACCCGGGACACTCATCTCTGTAGACTTAAGAACTTGAGATCAAGAAGTAGTTAAATACCAAGGAGGCATGCCAGCCCAGCCCAACGCAAGTCCTTAAGTCCAAGGCTAGTCGATATATCCCTCTTCTGACTCATGCAAGTAGCCATGTACCAGTGATACCAAAAAGTGAACCAGAAAGCAGGTGGACCCCAGGCCAGTGGGTGCAGAATTATGTGGATCAAAGGTCCAGTCCGTGGGAACTTGCCATTGACAGCTCTCAGGGTCTGGTGGCCATTAAGGGGTCACCCTTCTAGGTAGGCAGAGTGCCTGCAGGCAAGGATATGACGGGTGACAGAGGGAGGGAGGGGGAGAGAGAGAAAGAGAGAGAGGAAATTCTCAGAGGCCTTCACTCTCTCACAAAAGGCCACGCCCTTAAGGAAGCATCATCAAGTTACCACTTGATTGACAGGTTTGACTCCACCACTGGTCAGGAGTGTTGAGTTGACATGACACCGTCCACCGACTCAGTGTTGCAAGACTGCAAAGCCCACACAGTTACAGAGACAAGTTGTGGAGTCTCCAGAGCCACGCCCACCTGATTGTGGGTAGACACCCGAGGCACACTAGCTGACCACAGCTGACGGACTGTGCTTCCCACCTTTCTGCTGCATGGCTTCTCTCACTGCAGGGTCGGCCAGAAGGTTAGAGAAGGGATTGGAATGACTGCGTGGTGGTTACACACTCAGTGAGGCCTGTGGCCAATACGTGCTAAGTCCATGGTCTTCATCCGTCCATGACCACTCAATCCCCTAAATTGAAAAGCGCTGACCTTGGTGCTGCGCCCTGGCCAGAAGGCAGTCCTCATATTGCTTCACAGAAACATCGCCCGTCTCCTGCCAGGGCTGCCCTGCACCAGCTCAGGAGCGGGTTTGGTTCACCGCCCTGGAAGTCTTATCTCCAAAGCGGCTGCTCCCGCCAAGGCCGGGCGCCCCATAAAAGCGACTGCTGCAAACACGGGCACGCTAATCACCGGTGACTATTCTCATCCCCCCTAAGTGCTGACTTTCCTGCTGCGCTGCGGAAAATTCAATTTCTCATCGAGGATTCATCTAAATTGCTTGCCCATGAATTAACAATTCCAAATGCTAACAGAGATGCTGAATTCTATTATCTGTTAGCGACGAGTTCTGGGAGATGTAATTGGAGCTGACAAGGCCCATGTGGACAGCCTCCCCCCACCCTCGTTTTCTCATCCTATTATCTGAATAAACACATGAGAACGTATCCATCGTGCTCTGGGTGTGTTTCGTGCGCACAGACGCAGAGCCCAGCCTTCCCCTGCTAGGACAGAGGCAGCCATCTTCCAGATCGCCCTGTCATCTGGCACATGCCAGTGGATGCCTTTTCGTGAGGGCGAAGTTACTGTCCCACCCTGAGACTCGCATGCCCTCACTGGGGGTGTAGCGCAGAGCAGCCATGCCCTGTGGAGGACTGTCCTAGTGCTGGGTCTTTGCCTGGAGCAAAACCATCTCCATAGCAATTCTGACCTGGAGAGCTGGGTGGATAAGAGACACATGGACCCCCAGACGGCACCTCAGTGGTTACATCCACATATGTTGGGTGAGTGGTAGCTGGGCAGACGGAAACCACGGGCAACCCTGCTGCAGGGTCTGGGTTGACTTCATTCACAGCAGGCAGGCCAACCGAGATGGGCACAAGGAGAGGGCCCCCTCCCTCCCAGGAGAGACAATGGCCCAGCTCCACATGGCTGCAGAGATGGAGGCCTGGCTGTTGCAAAGCCCTTGGAAATCCCTGTGACTCGTGGAGGGACCCTGACCCCAGAGGCACACAGGAAGTCTGAGTTGGAGGTGAGAGTGGATCCCGGAAGCTGACTTCTTTTGTGATGGGCTACCTGGGCTTCCCTGGGGTCCACCAGCCATGCTTCTGGCTGTCTCGCAGCGTGTCTGTCTGTCTTGAGGACAGCACATTCACTCTGTGGGGCCATCAGCCACACCATGTGTGGGATGCATCTGAAGCGCAGCCAGGCCCCTTGGGGGAAGTGGTTCTGTCCATCACTGCCCAGCTGGTATCCAAAGCCACTGCCCTCCCCAGAACCACCTCGGGAGCCCTGGCAGTGGGGTGATGATGAGCCGGGCTCAGATCCATGTAGTCAGCAGTTTGAGGTCACTGAGAGCCCCGCAGGCCAATGAGCGGACTTTCCACTCCGTCCACGGTCCGTCTCAGAACCCACAGGAGGGTCTCCGGGAGTCAGCAGCAGCTGGTGTGAGTGGGTGAGATACAGTCTCCGAGGGTTTCCAGGGCCGCCCTCAAGACACTTGCCGACATCTCTCAGTCTTAATCTGTAGACCGACTGCTGGCTTCCAACTGCTGACCGCCGTGGGATTCCGGGAGCAGGAGAGGGCAGCCATGCTGGGTCTAGAGCATCTACACAGTCTTTGGCATGCTGTTCTTCAGCTTGTCCCTTTCCTCTTGAATGTGAGCTGGGCCTACCAACTGACTTCTGGTGGGATGCTAACAGGTGTGTGAGGCTCCTTCGGGGACGCGGTGATGGGGGATATGGGTGGTTGGCTCATTCTGTCTCTTAGATCACTTCCCCTGGGAAGCCAGCGCTGTGTTGGGAGGCTGCTCAAGCAGCCTGGTGGAGAGATCCCCGGGGTGAGGGCCTGAGACCTCCAGCCATCGGCCGGGGAGCAAAAGAGGACCCTTGCCAACATCCCAGAGAGGGAGACATTCAGCCAGGGGAGCTCCAGCCCTGGCCAAAGCTTCAGGTGACTGCTTCCCAGCGGGCACCCAGAGAGCAGCCCCTAGAGAGATTCGGAGGCTGAGACACCCAGTTGAACGGTGCCTCCTGGGTCCCTGACCTGCAGGTGCTAGGAGTCACTCCAGGTCAGTTGTCATACCCACTGGGACTTTGACATCACTTGTTACATCAGCAGAGATGATGACCCTTTGGAGAGGTTGTCATTTCTCTAGAAGACAACTGCTTTCACATTCTCTATAGACTTTCACGCAGCAGTCAATGGCATGTAAAGTGCTAATTTGGAAATATATATCTAATACAATTCAAAAAATAATATAATTAAATGAATGAATAGGCATGTGATTAATTAAGAGGCCAGTTTTGGGTTGGCTGCCTGTATCTTTAATCATTCAAACTGGATCCTAAGCTAGGTTTCACCATCCCCTGCAAGTCACCCACCTCTGTCTGATCTAGTTCACCCTGTGCTGGGGACCAGAAGACCAGCCTCCCTGCTCCCTGAAGGAGTTGCATAACATGGGAAACCCATAGTCACAGGTCAACCTTTTTAGATGGAACAGGATAAGATAGAACCTATCTCAAGAGGGCCACACACCCCTCCCAGCTCATCCCTGGGGCCAGCAGATGACAGAGTCAGAGGTGATGTGCTCCTGAGAGCCACTGGAATCTTACCTGGTCCAAAGGTAAGCTCTCTCTCAGTGAGAGCTCACTGCCTCTGCAGGCCTCCATAGCCTCAAGGGGGGACTGGCACTGATGACCAAAGGTTTGGGCTTCAGCTGCGCGACACTCACAGTCGGAAGTTCTGCACCTGCAGCAGTTAAGCGGGTAGAGACAGGTACTGCCACCATCCCCAGGTTCCAGGAGAGGAGAGTTAGGCCTGCGTTCCTTTAGAAACAGGGCCAGACTTTCAAAGGCAGTGAGTGGCGGAGCCAGGTTCAAACGCAGCTTGTGGTAGTTACATCATCTCTTGTCAACTTGAGACTATTCAGAGCAAAGGGGTGGGGCTTAGCCTGTCAGATCACAGCTTAATGACCTCATTTGGAGGCACTAACGCTTGCTGGAGGCGGGACACACACACTCTCCCTGAGAGACATGCCTGTGGACAAGCCACATGGATCTACTTTGATGGCGCCAGAGGCCTGGAGTTAGAGGAGCCACTGGACACCCAGCCCAGGGCTGAGGTGCTTCTCCCACCATGGAATCCACGGGATTTTCCACCCACTGGCCTGGGATCTTCCTGAATTCAGCATGATTGCATTTGTTGCGTGAGTCTGAAGAGGAATTTATCGATTGGTATTGGGCAAATGGCTAATTTTGAACTTATGGACTTGATCTGGACTGGGCTGGGATATTTTCTTTTTTTCGTTTGTGGCATCACTGTGAGATATTTTCTTAAAAGACAATTACTCTTTTATCTAAAGCTCTTTCTTATAACACATACAAGGGTCTATGAATGTGTTTATCTCGTCAGCCCACACTAGCACACAACCACTCCCTACTCTGAACCCAGCATGCTGACCACCTACCAGGTAGGCGTGGCTCAGGGAATCAGTCTCCCAGGAGGGATTCTGGGAGAACATTCTCCTGGGGTGCTCTACCCCCCCCCCCACAGAGATGGTGACATTCTGACATCATCATGATGAGGCAGAGGGGGATGTGGGTGAAGCTGGGAATTCCTTAGGCCCTTCCCTCCATTGGGTCTCAAGAAACAGGGCAGATGTCCACATGTGACCTTAGGATAAGAGCTATAAGATCAGCGACCCACACACAGGTTGCCCTTGACCCTCAGCAGCACCTGAGGAGACCTTGAGAGCAGCATCACCGCCAGGGCTGCCTGGGGCCAAGCCTTGAGTTCCAGCTGAGCTCTGAGCAGCTGCAAAGCCGAACGGGACTGGCCACTCCCAGAGCCCAGCAAAAAGTTGACAATCTCTCCATGGAGGTCAGCTAAGGTCTAGAGGTTGCCCCAAACCACCTACCCCTCTTCGAGCAGCAGCCCTTAATCACAGCCCTGTGCACCCCTTGACCAGGAAGGCGCAGTCCCCTGGAAGGAAAGGCTCTTAGCAGAAGACTGGCGCTCTTCTCAGAGCAATGCAGACCAGGTGTTAATTGGAAGGTCTGTTTCCTGCTAAGCAGTGGGTGGGTATGCCTTAGCAAGATTAAATAATTTATGGGCAGAGTTAAAAAGCAGCATTTTCTGCTCATGTCCCTGACCCCTTTCCTTGACTCTGCCCGCTGTTGTGTTAACAACATATGTTTGCTAACAAGGAGGAGCAAGGAGCTAAAGCTTTGGGCCACGTTCTGAGACATGTGATGTTCAGAGTGAAGGAGGCTGCCGCAGAGACCCGTCTCCCTGCCCAGGAAGGCAGGCCCCCTTTGACGTCCCTGTCCTCTCTCAGGGTGCCTCTGCCCCCCCTCGCACAGCCCCTCCCTGTGTTAGCTTCCCCTCCTTCTGTAGTCTCAGTCCAGGAGAAACTCTCCGTGCCAGTCGGGAGCGTGCCTCAGGAGCTCCTCTGATAAAATGGGAAGCCAGGACGGGTCCATCACCGTGGCTCCTTGGATTTTCAGTCCCAGGATGAACCCTCTGCTGTCTGTGGAGCAACAGGCTAGAATAGCCCTGCCCCACGGGGCTCCCTAGGGCGTCATCTTCAGAGACGCGACCACCACCTCTTCCACATTTGCTGCTGGGGATTCAAACCACTGACTCTGCTCTGTGTGGTCCAGTCCCTTCACCACACAAGACCCCTCCACCAGGGCTCCTCACCCCCCAGCACAGTGGCTCCTGCAGGTAAACACCTGCGTAAAAACCACGGTTCTCTGTTGTATTTGAGACCAGGTGGTTCCAATGGGATACAGCACATCAGAACGTTTGGGGGACACGTGACTCCGATGATAGGGCCACTGACAGTGTTCCTCCAGCAACCTAATCTGAGGAGGAAGCTGTGCTCAGGGGGCAAGGTCCCAGGGGCCCCAGGGGGTATAGTATTGTGCTATACCACAGGGCTAAACCACAGGGCTGGTGGTTCAAGCCCCCTAGCTGCACTGCAGGAGAAAGAGGAGGCTCTCTGTTCTTAGAAAGGTCTACAGGCTCAGAAAACCCCAGAAAGGATCTAACTTGCCTGGCGAAGTGGAAAGCCCATATTTAGCTGGGCATGGGGCAGGGTGGGGGGAAGGCAATTATGGCCAGCTCCCCAAGGACAGGGGTCCCAGACATGCCCTCCAGACATGTTCTGGGTTCACGTGAATCGGTGTGACCCAGGGGGACTGTCCTTCACTGCCCTATTCCTGGGAACACATTCTCTATTTCTTGGGGTGGATAGAACTTAGACGGCTGCAGGAAAACTAAACCAAATCACTTGCCAACAAGCCAATTCTGACTCTGACCCTGCAGGACAGTGTAGCCTGTCCCTGTGGTGTGGCGGTCGAGTGTTTATGTAAATTTCATGATTGAGATGGAGGGGTGGAGTCTGGCCTGTTAATCTGGAGATAGCCATTGAGTAGCCAATGAGGCCTCCGTGTGGGCATGGCTTTCTCCTGAGACTTCTGGGAAATCTTGCCATCTTTCCCTCGTGGAGATGAGAAGCTATCTTCCCAGGTGTTGGGAGTCAGTCTGTGACAATAAGGCAGCGTCCCAGGAGCTGGAGGAGCCGGAGGAGAAGCCACGCGGCCTTACCCTGATGGAACCTGACCTCTGAAGCTGGAGAAGCCACGTGGAAATCCCTGCCAGCGCTGAGTTGCTTCTACCACCACTGGAAGCTGTTGATGGACCTGAGCCCTGGAAGCGAGGAGCCATGGGGAGACTGCTGCCAGCACCAGGATTTTGCACCCACTGGCCTGTGACTTTGTGAGTCAGAAAACTTTATAGACTGATAGTGAGCATATGAGCTAATATCGGACTTACAACTTTTGGCTGCACTGGGTCAGGATGCTTTCTCAATGTCCTATTCCTCTTGTATATAAACCATTCCCTTATATCCATATGCGTGTCTATGAATTTGTGTCTTTAGTCTACCCGGACTGACACAGTAGGTTCAAACTACAGACCCTGTAGCCCACTCTGCCACCAGGGAGTCTTAGGGCTGTATGAGCGGGCTGCAGAGTTTGTGGAAAGATGGAATTTTCCCCCATGGAATTTTTGAAACTCCCTCTTAATTTTTTTCTTTTATACTTTTATGTTGGTTATCTATGGCCAGGCAAATGGTCCCCATACTTGGCCTCTAACCCAGAGGTTGGAGATTAGTTATGCAGAGGCACCCGAAAGACAGGGCTGGCTGCTTACATGTGACAAGCCAGCCATCGCAGATCCTCCCCTGTGGAGCGCCACCTCTCGCTGACCTCCCGGGGCCCAGGGCTCCAGAGTCTGCAGACTGTACCCCAGGGCCCTTGCTGTGGCTCAGTCTGCTTTCTGACCTATAAGCCCTACGCGTCTCTGTCTTTGTCTTCCCGCGTGGAGCCCTGGCACACAGTGGGCACAGGTGAGCTGCTAAGAGAAAGGTCAGCAGATCCAGACCACCTGCTGCTCCGTGAAGAACCATGATGCTCTCTGCTCCTGAAAAGAGTGACGGAAATTCGGAAATTCGCAGGGAAGTTCTGCCCTGCCCCCTGGGAGTCACCAGGAGTCAGCTGCGTGGGGGCTGCACTGGCTTCGGGGTTGCTCTCGGGCAGTGAGTGCCAGCGGGGCTCAGCACTGGGCTGCTCGCCCCAGAGCTGGGGGTTCAGGCTGTGCCCCTCCACCCCCACGCCAGCCAGGGAGGGAAATGAAGCTGGCTTCCACATGGGGATTTACAGACGGAGAAACCTGGGTGTCATGGTGTGTCCTCTGGGTGGCTGTAGCCTATTGGGTGAGTGCTTACTGGAGACAGTCGGCCTGGAGATGATGTACTGTGTGCCGGGCGGCGCCCTTCCCATGGAGCAGGTGTGTGTGTGTGTGGGGGGGGGGGCATGTGCTGAGCCTCTGTGGACACCTGGCTCCCAGCTCCTGGACGCTGGGCTCGTCCTGCTGCAAGTTCTCGGGCATTTGTATTGTTGCCGCAGGAAGCTGCTGGGAGGCCTGGCTTCCGAGTCAATGTTTTCCTCGGGTAACAGAAGGTGTAAACGTAAAAATATGTCACGCTCGCGCCATCAGCATGGGAAGGAAGCGTGTTTTCTAAGAAGGCCCGGGACTGGTTGGCCCGGGACTTCTCCTAGGGGCTCCAGAGGCACAGCTACGGTGCTCTCAGTCTGTCTCTGGGAATCTCTCTCTCTCCGTCTCGTCTCTCTCCACCGTCCAGATGGCATGGCCACCCTGGGATGTAAGGGTCATTTCTCCCTGGTCTGCGAAAAGGCTAGGCATCTAGATTGTCTTCATTTGTGCCCTTTCCCCCCGGAGAAATACATTGGAACCCTGGTTGCTAAATCAGAAGCAAGAGGCGGGGGGCGGGGGGAAGGGGGGGGGGGAAGAAATCAATTTGGGAAGCAGAGGGTCAGAGTAGAAATGGCTGAGTGGAGCAGCCCAAGGAGCCCAAGTGCCATGCTTTTGTTTACCTGAGTGATTTATTTCCCAGTTCATCCTGGGCAGGGCGAGTCTGATGGGCCGGCTCTGTGCAGAGGGCTTCCTGCTCAGTCCAGGAGCCACCTCTGTGGAGCAGCTAGCTTGGCGCCCAGTGGGTCTCCAGGAGCGGAAGGGAGGCTGCTCTCGCCCCTGGACGCCCCTGGACCAGGTCGTCATGGCCAGGAGGCAGCAGCTGCACCTGTGTGCTGGAGTGGGCGGCTGGTCAGCGGGTGTCAAGCAAGTTTCCCTCGCTGTTGGACATAAGGTTTGGTCAGGTTTGAGCAGTGGAAATAGACCCACACGTGACCTGAAGGCCGGCCGGCCGGCTGGCTGCTCCTCCCGAAAGCTACGATCCACCAGACCCAGGGCTCCTCCTCTCTCGTCTCTTACGACAGGGTTGCCAAGGGGATGGGAGGGGGTGGGGCGTGCGCCGAGCCACCGAGGAAAATGCCTGCCTTCACTGGCAGGGTGGAAGACCTCCTTTCTTCTGCCTCGGAGTCCGGAATGAGACTCGAGGGGAAGGTGCTTCACAGAGGCGATCTGTCGCACTCGCATCCGCTAGCCCGAGGTCGGAAGCCTGCGTCCACCCAGCGGCGGGCCTGCCATGGACTCCCACTGCATTTCAGCCGCTGGGGACGGTTCTGCCGCCACACACCTGGGATTGCCAGGAGTCAGGCCGGCGCCATGGCATCCAATTGGGTCTACCTGCCCCCGCAGCTCTTCACAGGGGCTCGCTGTGAAGTGGGGCCGCCCTGTGTTTGAGGATGCCAGGCAGCGTGGTGGCTCCACTGGATGCCGCCCTGGGCATTCCTGAGGGAGGGCTGCTGGCCACAAGGAGAGAAAGTTGCTCTAGGAGAGAAAGTTGAGGCATTCTGCTGCTCCAAAGAGCTCCAGTCCTAGCCACTCACCAGACCCGTCAGACCCTGGTGTCCAGGGCGGCAGTGCATAGATAGTGGCTGGATGGCACTGAGAGCCTGTAGGCCACTGTCTCCACAGTGGGTCATACTGAGACTGGACCTAACCAAGTCCCAGCTCTGTTCCCAAAAGCCCGTGTTCCAAGGAGAGAGTGGGCTCTCCTCAGGGGAACAGAATTTGAGCTAAGACTTATTTTACAAAACAAGTTTTCATTTTGCATCTTATATGGAGAGAGAGAGAGAGAGCGAGAGAGAAGAGGAAGGGAAGGACAGAAGGAAGGAAGAACCCCTTTTGGCTTTTCCCTTTTCCAAGGCAGAATCTGAGATGAAGCAAGAATCAACACTGACTTGGGCACCGGCTTAAAGTCCTGCTGTCTCCGGTGGACCGTCGACATAGGGGACAAGCGCCCTTTCAGCAGACCCTGAACTGCACGGTCAAGTCGATGGGACTCAGCTGTCCTGTGTGCATGTGGGTATCTGGGCCTCCCCTTTGAGAGGACCAGATTTCCACTAGAGGCCAGTGGCGGTCCTCTGAGTTGGGCGTCTCACCACCCAGTGCTCGGGGAAGAGCGGGTCTGTGCCGGGGCCATCATTGGGAACAGGTGCACCATTCAGGCAGCCGCTGTCGAAGTGGCAGCTGAAGCGTGAAAGCAAATAGTAAGGGATAAATGTGTGTGTAATTTTAGAGTTAATAATTATGTTGCATAATTTTCTTTGGAAGAAGAGTCGATAATAACATTTTTTAAAAAGTGCCAAGCAAAGTAATTACATACTTGGCAAGCCATAAAAACTAAACAATTTGGCAAATGCCTCATTAACCAAGCGCTCGGGTCAATACAAGGTTCTATTTTATTTAAAGCTGGAGATTAATTTTTTAAAATAGGGCTTACTTTTTTATTCTGTGGTCTCGCCTTTTTTTTCTTTCCCATAATTACATTTCCACTTACTAATATGCTGTTTTAAAATGTGATTCTTTCCTAAAAGTCAACATGGTGAGGGAGAACCGGGCCCTCCATCACAGTCATCAACCGGACACAGATGCTGCTTCCACCCGCTGTCACAGAGGCCAGAATCCTTGTCCCCATCCATGCTGTGGTAAGGGCTAGGCATCTTCTCATCATGGCTGCTGCTGCCAGCTGTTTCCATAGCGGCGACAGTCAGGACGTGGGGAACAAGGACATTCTGGGGTGAGTGAGTGAGCCATCATTTTGGAAACCTCACTCTCCCCCACTGCCATCGGGCCCATGCAGACGCCTAGTGACCCTATGGGACAGGGCAGCACTTCCCCCGGGAGCTTCGGAGAACAGGAATCTTATGGGAGTAGAAAGTTCTGTCTTTCCCCCTGGGGGCGACAGGTGGTTTTGAACTGCTGGCCTTGCAGAGAGCAGTCCAATACACAACCCACTATGCCACTGAGGCACCCTTGATTTGGAGCGTTCCCTCCAAAAACAAACTCACAGCCGCTGTGTCGATTCTCACTCATGTCAGTCTTTATGGGACAAGGTAGGGCCGTCCTGGTGGGTTTTCTGACCCTATCTTCAAGGGGTGGAAAGCTTCGTCTTTCCCCCGGTAAGTGGCTGGTGGTCTTGAACTGCTGACCTTGTACTCGGTAGCCCAAGGTGTGACCCACGATGCCACCAACACCACTGTTGAAAAGTTCCCGAAGGGTTGGTGCTGGGTCCACGTTCACTGCTGCTCATCAGATTTACAAGCTGCAGAGAATGTTGGAGTTTTAGGAGGAGAGGGGGCTCTCACTGGCGGGTACCCTTGAGTCTAATCCCAGTGAGGGGACCGCAGGGGACAGAGTAGAGGTGTCCCCGTGGGCCTTTCTGGGCTGCTGTGGTTATGGGAGCAGACTGCGAGGTATTTCTCCAGAAGAGGTGCTAAGTGGCTTTCAAGCACCAATCCCCCTCTCCTTGACTGTCCCAACACCAGGGCTTGTCAGCAGGCCATAGACCAGATAAATGAATGGATTCTACCCAGTCCCATTGTCCAGGCATCTACAGATGTTGGCCAACCTGGTCACTGAGTCCATCGATGACCCGTGGAGGTGGCCTGTGGAGGGCCGGGGTAGAGAAGGCAGCCCCTGGAGAAGGTGCTGAACCCCAGGAGTACAGTGTGGGGACCCTTCTCTAACCCAGAGAGCCTTTCCCTCTATAAAAGCTATTTGCCAAAACATCGAATACACTCACTTGTTTCTTTTTAACAAATGCCCATCGGTGCCACCACCTAAAATGCACAGAACAAGACACCGAAGCCAAAGCCATGCCCTACGGAAGTCTCTGCCCCGGAAGCCATCAGTTGTGTATGGCCAATCCTTATCTTATGTTCTAGGTCAAGTGCACCCAACGTGCTTTGGAAGATCCTGTTGGTCTACTTGGGGGAAACCCAGGTATTGGAAATGTTACAGAGCAGAGGCCTGCCCTTCAACACGCGGGGACTTCACGTTCTTAACCAGCACAGCAACGATGAGTGAGCTGCACATGCTTGTTAAAGAAGCTATCCGCCTGGAATCCACGGTGAATTGCAGTGTGTTTATCACTATACCCCAGGCAGTTTGCTGTCGGAACCCAGCTTTGTCCATCCTTTCTCTTCATGGCTGCCAAGGACCATTTGTGCTGGGGGCGGACCCCAACAGAGTTCCCTATCCTGGATCTTTCTATTGCTGTCATTCTACGCAAGCAAGCAGTACTACAAAGAACCCCTGGGTGTCTGCCCGATAGTCTGCTTCACCAACTTAGAGACCAGAAGGAGCATGGCTTGGTCAAAGGCTAAACAACTCTCTTAATTGTGATAGATTTAGCCAAATGGTTCTTCTGAGAGGTTGACCTCATCTACATTCCAGGCAGCATTGTAGAGAAGGACACTCCCTCCCCCCCCCCCCATGCCCTCTAAACGCTATCGAATTCTTGTTTGACTGTTCTATAGGCAACGCAGGTATTCCATTGATGTTTCATTTTGCATTTATTTAATTTTTAGTGATGTGCAGACTAATTTCATGGGCTTATCGAGTTTAGTTGTTTCCTGGCCAAACTGAGGGTGGGGGCGGGGAATCGATAGATTTTTCTCGGGTTGGAATTATCATTATTAATACAATATTGACTGTGAGGATCAGCGGCAGCAGTGGTTTTGTGCACAGTTAACTGGTGCTCCTACATTTTATCATTGAGTTTCCATGCCAATCTGGGTCTACTTACTCATCTGATGCATATTTATTAAGCATTCACAAGGCATGGGACTTTGTAATAAAGATAAAATAGATAAAATCAAAGGCAAGCTTCATGGCCCCTAGGAAGGAGGGCCCCCTCCCTTGAAAGATGGTTAACCATAACTGAGGGTTGGAATCATTCACCCCATAACAAAGGGCTAGCTAGTTGGAAAGCCTGAGTTTCCAGCCTCCTCATGCTGAAATAGGCATGTCCTCCTGCCCACATGTCCCCTTGTGAGGACCCCATTCAGCACGATGTGTGGTGCATCACTCAGAAGTAGAGGCAAACTAATCAGGCATTGATCCCAACTAGGGGAGGGCCTGGTCTCCCCACAGCTAGTTCCTGCACCCCAATTCTTCTCATCGCCACCGTCCCCAACCCTGGTCACTGAATGTCCGTCCACCACCCCCTCGCCCACAGATGGCCTATGGAACTCATGCTGTCAAGCAGATAAGTGCACCGACGTATAATTGATTGCACAAGTCACACCCAGAGTGATGACACAGCCTAGCACTTGCCGGAGTAATTACACTTCAGAAAATCAAAATTAATTTGTACACTTCGCATGCACTTTTAAGGCTGTTGACATTTTATTGTAGTGCTTCTAATGAAATGAAAATTATTAATAATTGTTCCTGTTTGAGTGTGACAAATGTCATTTGGCTGGTAAGACAGGAGTGCCCGGAGGAGGCCCCCCACTCCGCCTCACCCCTGCACGATGAAGATAATGTCACGGTAAGTTGGGGGTGGGGATGACTATTTAAAATGACATTAGGCATCTGGAGCATTTCAGCCACCAGCGGCTGATAGGTCATCTATCCTGAGTCGGAGGTGGATGGATTGACCCTTAATTGTCTCCTCCTTTTTAAGAACCATGTGATTAAATTGGCCAGAGACTCATGAACGAAGAACTTGCACCCACACGAGCTGTCCTCCAGTGGGTGGGTGGGTGTCTCAGGGCTCGGTGGGCAGTGTGAGGGAGGGTCTTGTTCTTGAGCAGTGACTGTCAGCACCCCGTGGACCCCTTCGGTGGGTATATTAGGAGGGAGGGTGTCTGGACACCCAGCAAATTCATCAGCATGCACTCCTTGTCCATCTGCGAAGTAGAAAAGGTGTTGTTTCAAAGGGAATCTGTAGGGGGCTGCAGATGGGCTGTTAATTTAAAATGAAATAAAGAAATTCAATTAAATCTATTTTAGAATCAGGGCAGCCCCGGTGATGATGTGTCCCCGCCTCCCCGATGAAGGACCATCCATGCTCTTTGGGCACCCTTTCTAGTCCCCAAGCATTGTTTCTACAACCCCTGCGGAAAGCAGGTCCCTGACAAGCAGTGTTTCCTCTTCCCCCTGCAGCTGCCACAGACCCTTCCAGGCTTTCTGTCCCCTCGCATTCCCTTCCGGACAAGCTTAAGTAATGCCGCTTCGTAGAGCATGTGGCCTTTGGGCTGGCCTCTTCCCACTCAGCAGGATGGTTTTAAGATCCATCCTTGTCCTCACTGGATAAGAACACGTGGCAGCGACATCATCTGGCAATTTGCAAAGGGGTGGAGTCCAGTCTGTCAATCAGGTCACAACCAGTAAGGCCTCTTTGTGGCATGGCCTTCTCCTGAGAATTCTGGGAACGCCTGTCTTCCTCCCTGGGGGCGGGACACATGCTCTCTCTGCTTTGTTTTCTTGCTGACAAGCCACCTGGAGCTACTAGGGTGGAGTCAGAGCTCAGGAGCGGGAGGAGCCCTGTGGAGACCCCACACCAGCACAGCGCTGAGCTGCTTCCACTGCCACTGGATCCACAAGACTTCCCACCCACTGGCCTGTGCTCTTCCTGTACTCAGCATCATTGCACGTGTTGTGTGAATCTGAAAAGGAAAATATAGACTGGTGTCACACAGATGGACTAGCATCAGACTAATGGACCTGATCTGGACTGGGTTGGGATGTTTTCTTACACACTTGTTATTTATATAAAGCTCTTTTTTATACACTGGTGAGTGTCTCTGGGTTTGTTTCTTCAGTCGATCCAGACTCACACAGAACACATGTCTTTTCATGGCTGGCAGAGGACCGTGGGGGCCCAGTGGGCAGGCACTGGGCTTCTAACCACAAGGTCAGCGGTATAAACCGCCCAGCAGGGCCAAGGGAGGAAAAGGAGACATGTGTTCCCAAGAGCAAGTTCCGGTTCTGTCCCTCGAGACAGAACAGTGTCAGGGTGCTCTGAAGGTCACGACAAAGCCGAGTCCCATTGGGAAACCACAGGCAGGGTCGCTATGAGTTTGAGTCAACTGGATGGCAGTAAGGTTTGGGGGGATGCTCGGATGGCATGAACACTTTGCCCTCACTAGGAAACAGAAGGGTAGCAGTTCAAGAATCCTCAGAGGTGCTGAGGAAGAAAGGCCTGGCCTCCTGTCGACTCCCCCATGGCCGCCCTCCTCTGTCCCAGGGACCAGGGTGTGCAGTCAGGGTTGGCTCTGTGGTGGCTGGGTTCTGTTTGTGTCAGGCTGGTCCTAGGAGTCTCCTCTCACCTGTCCGCGAGCTGCTTCTCACTCTGGGCTCCGAACATGGTGCCCAAGGTTGTGATGTTTCCAATCCTGAGTTCACGGGCACCCACGGAAGGGAGGGCAGCAGTGCACAGGGGCTGATGGAGACAGCGCTTGCTCTTACACCCTTAGCCCTTGGGGTGGGAGCAGGGCCCGGTGAGCATATGGGAACATCTGGCTGTGGTCCAGTGCCATGAGCTTCAGGAACCCTTCTGCCCAGCGCATCACTGCCAGCCTGCCCCTGTCCACTCCCCAGTTTTCAGACAAAGACAAGTGTGGCTAAAATGCACAATGTCCCTCTAGTGACACTGGTATGTTCTGGATGGCACCGTAAGAAGGAGGTCCCTACAGGGTGTGTGTGTGTGTGTGTATAGTGGCAGGGGACAGTCTGTACTTGGCTGCGGATCAGTGCTTTAGAAGGGGCTGGGGGTCTGTTCCTAGAATGACCATGCCTATGCAAATGCTCTGGGGTGGTCTGCTCTGTCAGAATGGGGCACAGCATGAGTGGGGGCCACCTTGAGGGCAGTGGACATCAACAGCAATCGTGAGGGGCAGTGCCTGGTTTCAGGGGGCTGCCAAGCTGCCATTACTGGGTGCAGGGAGGCACCCAGCCCTCCAAAGGGCTCTGTTTTCCTCTGGTAAATGGTGATGCCTCCCAAAGTGAGCTGGGGTGCCCGATGTCAGGGTCTTGTGCAGACAGTGGATACGGGGGTGACTGGTGGGTATGTGCCCCAAGCCATGGAGGGGAGCCATGGATCAAGTAGCATGGGCTTGACGGAGGAGGTGGTCAGGAACAGAGAGACCACACAGTTAAGAAGTGGTCAAACTGGGGTTCAAAGCCAGCTGGCCCACGGGACTCAAACGTGGGCTTGTGCCTCAGTGCTGCTCTGCGTTTGCTTGTTCTGAGTCCACAGGAGGTAGGTCCATGGAGAGACACGACACCGGGTCCATTGAGTCCCTGGTCAGGGACGTTCTCTCGCGGATGTTGCTCTGCATACAGTCATGTCTCAAATGCCCTGTCGACATCTCTAGCTGAAGCTCAGTATTACACGGTCCGCCCTCATTTGTGATGTGATGTCATCAGCTTCCTTGCTGAAAATCATCTCCTGGGTGATGTTAGTGAATGAGACAGTGTGGCAGGAGGTGGGTGACGGGAATGCGTCCCGGGATCACCTGCAAGGTGAATCAATCTCTTTCAAGCTATAAAAGAGGGGAAACACAGGAGCCAAGGTCAGACAGACACTCCCACCAGGAGAAAAGAGCTGGGGAAGAATATCTCCCCGGAGCCCTGGCACCAGCATCCCTGTGCGGGACCTCCCAGACCCAGGGAAAGATAATCGCCAAGACACACGACTTCCAGACCCCAGCGTGGTTCCCAGAGCCACGGAGGGAGAAAGCTGGCTCTCCAGGCCCTGAACTGGAGCTGGCACCCTGAATGCAGACAGCAAGCCCCATCAACAGCGAGAGATCAAAAGTCCATGTGTTTCTGGGATAGCTGACCCAGAGAGCTCTGACTTCCCTCCCCATTATGTCATAGGATGTTGCAGGAAGTTTCCCTTTGTGCTTCCACTGTCAGCTCTCCATGCTCCCTAAGTGGGCAGGTCTCTCCACCCCCGGCCTTCTTTGGAAGCACCATCCAGGTCCCCCCTGGCCCACCAAGCTGACTGAGGGTGGGGACATCTGGTCAGCGACACAGTACTCCTGGTTTTGACACTAACAAGAGTTCCACGTCCCACACCCCATCTTCGAGGAGGGACTCTTTGACCAGCAGAGTTGAGCCTGACCCAGGCTTCTCCTCACACACCACTCTGTGCTTGTGTCTCTTCCCTGAGGCCAGGAGACAGCAGTGCCCATGTGGTGACCCTGCTTGTGGGGTGAGCAGGCACAAGATGTGAGTGCTTTCACGGTAGGCTCGTCCAGAGGAATGTCCAGAGGAATCACCCTTCCTCCCCGGGAAATAGCCTGCCAGAGTTTCCAGGGGGTGACGTCTTCAGGCTAGACGGCCCAGCCTCTCCATGAATATAGCCATGTCTGACCAACTTTCTCCCCATTCCCTTTGTCCTGAGCAATAATCAAGGTCATTAATTATCACCCAGGGGAAATCAAGGCACGTACAACAAGGGTGACATTGGAGAACTGGAACGCTTCGAAAATGCACAGCCTCCTGAGAAGTAAGTGCGTTGTCATGGGCTACGGTGCCGCCCTCATCGACGGCATGCGATGTACGCAGAGCAGAAGCAGTGCAGAGTGACACAGTCCACAAGACTGAGGGGCGTGGCCTGGCATGTGAGAAGCCAGCCACCTCCCTTGTCCTGAGAACCAGAGAATGTGACGGTCTCCTGAAGCCACGGCTCGTATGTGTGGGTTACAGAGTCTAGAGAATGACACTGGTCAAAAGAGGGACATCTTGTAAAGCCATTCCCACAGCCCCCTCTAGCCTGCCAGTAGGATTGGAGGCAGCCTGCCTGCACATCTGGCCCTGGGCAGGTGTGGAGAGGCAGGTCACAGACACAGGCAAGGAGCAAGTGCAGGAAGATGCAGCCAGCGGCTGCCGGCCCTCCCCCTTTCTCAGAGCTGTGGGTGTTTGTAGATGAAGCCAGGACCCAGGGCTAGGATCATGTTTCAGGTGCCGGCTAGGCAGACTGTACACAGCACCGGAAGCATCCCCCAGGTCTGAAGTTTGGCGTGGACTTTCTGTGTTGGAGGAACCCAGTTTTCAGCTTGCAGATGTGCTCTTTAGTAAACCACAAGCTCCCACGTGAAGGCCTCTCCCCCTACCACACACACATGTGTGGACTTGGGGCAGAGAACAGCCCCATCCACAGGAAGCACCTGGCTGTCTTCTTGCTGAGAAACTCTGCTTGGGCCTGAGAGAGACAGGTGAGGAGAGGCCCAGGACATATGGGGTACACGTAAGGCTAAGCCAGTGAGTAGATTACCCAGAACACACGCACACACATATACATGTATGCACATACACACATATATCAAACACATGCATCTACACACAATAGTCACCGTGCTAGAAAAACACATAGCCACACATACACACGCATACATACACACACATACATACACATGCACACAAAACACACTGGCCATAGTGCCAGGAACACACACACATACACACAATGGTCTCAGTGCCAGGAATACACACACACACACGCACACACACACTGACCACAGTGCCAACAACACACACATATATACACACACTGGCCGTAGTGCAGGAACACACACATCCACATGTGCATGTACAAATACTCACACGCACGCATGCGCGCTCTCATAGTCACACGGCATACAGGGACTGATGCCTCAAACTCAGCAGGCATGACTCAGGACCCAGGACAGTTACTTCTCCCTGGATTGTCATCCTGCACCCGGGGGCAGGGGGTGGGGTGACCCATGCCAAATCTGGACAGCTCAGTGTCCTCGATGTCACTCTGCACTGAGGGGACGTCTGTGCCCCGGTGACGGCTCACAACAGCTGATAGGTCAGGACTCGACAGATCACCCGGCTTTTCTTCCCAGTCTCCTATTGAGTGAATTTGAATCTTGTCACCATTCTCACAGCACCACCAGGGACCCGACTGTGCCTCAGGCTTGTGGTGACCATTAAAGTGCATGACATGATACTATGGGGCCCAAGGGGCGCAGTCATTAGCCTGCTGCCCTGGGAGCTGCGGGGCAGATGGTCTGAGCCCCCAGCTGTCCATGGAAGAAGAGGTTAACACATTTGGCTTCCAGACACAAAGAATCACCTGTAATTAGCCCAACAAAGAGGGTTTGGCACCCCAGGGCCACGCTTGGTCTGCACTTTCATGTTTCTGAGCTGGGGACACACGTCCTGAGCTTTCCGGAAGAGTTCAGGGAAGGCCGGTAGCTGGAGCTGCCATCCAATCTCATTTAGATCCGGGATTAACAAAACAGACACTTTTGTTCTTGTTCTCTAATTAACTCTGTCATTTATTGGATTCCACGAGCTCCCCAGTCAAAACGAAAGACCTTTTCCTGGTTATTATTAAAACCATCATGTTAATCTCCACTTCAACACAATTAAATTTTGCTCTAATCGTTTAATTAAAAAGGGGGGGATGCAAAATGTCAGGGACTGAATTGTCTCAAAAACAAATGACTACTCTTAAATATAAAGGTGTTGGCTACAAGAGGATTAAAATATACATATCCTTTTTTTTTTCCAGTTAGAAGACACGCCGAGGGGAGGACTCATGTTTCTGTCAGAATCAACCATCTGTCTGCAGAGGGCGTGACACAGAAGAGGTCTCAAGAAGCCGTTTCTGAAATTGAAGTCCACCCCTCCCCTCAAACTCAAACCCAGCTCGCTGTCGTGGAGGCGAAGCTGACTCTTATCCGCCTGCAGGACAGAGTCGGGCCACCTGTGGGTCTCTGAGACTGTCACCCCTCACAGAGTAGAAAGTCTCATCTTTCTTGATCCCTCTTCATGGCGACACCATAGGACGGGGGTAGAACTGCTCCTGAGGGCCTCTGAGACCAGCTCTTCTGGGAGCAGAAAGCCTCTTCTTTCTCGCAAGTAGGGGCTGGTGGTTTTGAACAGCAGACCTCTCGCTCAGAAGCACCACGTGTAGCCCAGGGGTCTCAAAAGTGAAGGCCAGGATCAGTGGCCAGTGAGTAGGCACCTCTTTGAGAGATGGGGCGAGGTGGTAGAGTGGGCTCTGAACTGGGCTGTGAGGGCTTGCAGTTTGAACCCACTTTGCAGGAGAAACATGAGGCTGTCTGCCCCCCTACAGGTTGTAGGCCCCCAAACCCCAAAAGGTGACTCTACTCTGTCTTCCAGGCTCTGTGAGTGAGGAGGGCCAGAATGGCGGCCACTGGGCTAGAGTTTGTTTTGTCTGCTTGCTTCCTGTTCTGATGAAAATCTGAAACTGGAGACGGGGCAGTCCCTGCCTCCATCTCACTTTTCTCGCTCGCACGGCCCAGGCTCAGCAGACTCCAGGACTGGCAGGGCTATTTTAGAGAAAGCTCTCCTGGAACCCAGCAGAACCCACCTGTGCACACGCGCGCAACGGTCCACTGCCACTCTGTGCAGGAAGCTTGTCTGAGCTCAGGTGTGCACAGGGAGAACATCGGAGCAGTGGCGGAGGGAACACATCCAGTCTTGCTGCACTTGGGGTGAGAGTGGGGAGCAGGGGTGAGGGGTCACGCGGTAATGGTAAAGCCTGCCTCCCCACCAGCTCACTAGTCTCCTTCTGAAAATCCAACCCTCCAGTGGAGTGGGTGGAAGCCCTGCCCAGCCACTGGGATCTGCGGGGTTTGTTGCCTTTCTGAGTCAACTGCCGGGTCTTTCTTCTGAGTCTCTCAGTCTGGGCCCTCTGCTGATGGCTGCTGGGCGGTGGAAAGATGGAGCCTGTGCTAAAAGTACCCAGGCTGGATTCCAACCTGGTTCTCCCTAATGGCAGGCAAGAACCCTACCTCCACCCCAAAGCAAGACCCCAGGCAAAGCTGCTGTCTCCTTATGATCCTGGAGGATGGGGTCTGACTCCTCTAAGCATTCCCTGCGCTGTACATGGTCACTGAAGCCCACCTCCACACCAATCTCCCTTGGAGCTTGACCCCTGAAGGGAAAGGTTATCCTAAGGCCTGATAGGTGTCCTGGTGGTGCATCAGTTAAGCATGCAGCTGAAAATTCAAAGCTCCAGCGTCCAAACCCACCTCCGCCCAAGCAAGTTATCTAGGCAACGCTGGCTTATAGCCGGCGTGGGAATGGTCCAGGGGTTCCCAAGACACTCGCAGTGACGGGGATGGAGGACCCTGTCCTTCTCCCAAGGGGCACCCTGGGGAGTCTTGAACTGTTGACCTTGTGGGGCAAAGTCCAACTCATAACTACTACGCCACCAGGACTCCCAACCCACGTAGTGGCTCAGAAAGAGAGAGACCCGGTGTCCACTGACTCCCACCGAGCTGCAGCTGTTGGACTCTGCCACAGTCGGGGGTCTCCAAGGGTCAGAATTGACCGTTGGCACCCAGCAAGGACAGTCAAACCCGACCTGGACACACGCACGCACGCGCACACACACGCTCCAGAGTGAAAGTCCCCTCCGCCGTAGAGCGTAAGCGCATCTGTGTCTGTGCTTTCTCTGAGCCATTTTTCCTCCCTGACAGCGCCGGCCGGTATTGCCCCATGGCAGCCCTCTCAAACGACCACCAGGACGCATTTCGCTTTTATTGACCCATTTTATCTTATACAACTGGCACCCGCTTCTTATTCATCGGCCTCTGTGGGCTCCCAGCGCCCGGCTGCCCAGGTGTGCGGCTCCGGTTTGGGCCGGCAGGGAAGCCTTCCTTACCTGCACAATGACAGTGAAGGAGAGCTTCCTGCTCCCATAACCCGAGAGCCGTGGGATCCATCGCAGGGAAGGAAAAGCAAACGGCTCCTCGCTTTCTTAACGGCCAATTAGGGCCCTGCTTCCTAGAGCCAATAAACAAGCGCCCTCGGGCAGGGAATTCTGGCTTTTCATTAGTGGGCGGCACCTTTGGCGGGCTGCGTGTCTCCAGGTGGTTCTTGGAGCTTGACGGTGGCAGGAGGGCAGAAACACAGGCCCCCTTCTCCCAGGAGCCTGGAGGAGCCCTGGGGCACAGCGGTCGAGCATTCGGCTGCCTGGTGGAGAGTCGGCGGTGCCAGCCCAGCAGCACCTCAGCTGGAGAAAGATGAGGTAGTCGGCTTCCACGACGAGGACGACATCTAACCCTGGTCCTCCCCGGGGCCAGTCCTAAGGGGCCAATCAGAGTCCATGCCGACGCCACAGCCCAGGCTGCCGGCTCCCTGCCGGGTATAAGTGGCACGCCCATGGAGCCCTGGGGCAGAGAGGACACTGTTTGTTTCTACAAAGATTGGCAGTCCCGGGATCCAACCTGTCGGTCAGGCCGCAGCCTGATGATACCTCCTCCTCGGGGGTGTGGCCTTCTCACCAGGAAGGCCTTGGGCACCTCCTTTCCTCTCTGCCCCTTTCCTCTTCCTGCTCTTGGCCCTCTGCCTGCCTCCAGGAGGGGGGGCCCAGGTGGGCGGCCACGCCTTGGGGCTGCCTTGCACCCTGCCAAGTTCCCAGGGACTTTGAAGCCACTCTGCTCCATGCCCACCGGCCTGCGACCTGCCAGCATGCTCCTTCATCATGAAGTGTCACCCCTGGTAGCTGCGTGAATCTGAAGAGGACCCGGTGGGCATCGGATGGGTGGACTTGCTTTGGAAGGGGCTGGGCTGCCTTCATGACATAAGGTTACTCGTTACGATGAAGCTCTTAGACATGTGTGAGCGCCACTGGGCTTGTTTTTCTGGACAAACTGCCCTCACCCGGTGGCTGCCACGGATTTTTGTTCTGTTTTGCTAGACAGAGACACTGGAGTCCTTGATACTGCCCCTCGTCGTGTCCTGAAAGGACGGTCGCTCTGCAGGGGAAAGAGGTGGCCTTCAGCTTCCATGAAGCCGACATCTAGACTCAGAAACTCACTGTCCTACAGGGCGTCACTGGAAGGCAACAGATAAGATCTGTCTGTCTACAATCTGCCATATCAGCTATTTGCCATTTATCTATTGTCACTTATTTTTGTCTATCCTAAACTGATTTCTTATTTATCTCTTATACATAAACTGCTTGCTCATGGCTCCTGTGTGCAGGTCCTGGCTTCCCATCCACAGAGCAGAGAATTGATGGCACCTTTCTGGCGAGGGACACGGCACTATGCCCAGCTGGGCCCTGCCATCCAGCTGCTCTGGTGCTGATCCCTGGGCCTGACCTGCCTCATGTCCAGAGCAGGACGTCCTGTGGTCGTCCCAGGCAGCCTCAGGCCGATGCTGGGGCAGCCGTGTTCTCAGAGGTGTTCGGGCAGCGGCTTCAGGGCTGGGCGGTAGAGACCTGGAACCCGGGACGGGGGCCACGTCCTGCCTGGCTGCCCAGCCGTTAGCCGCAGCAGAAGAGCGGCTCTGCCTGCTGTGCCTACTGAAACGCACCGGAGTAAGAGTCTGATTAGAGTAGGGGCTGCAGCCCGCCACGGCTCTATATTTTATAAGGATGCATGCATGTTTTATAAACTTGCATCAGATACATTAGAGAGGGGGTCTGGAGGGAGAAGTGGACCTGAGGGCAGGATTGGGGGAGATGGGAAGCAACCCACATGAAATGAGAAAAGGGGCTCTTGCGATCTGTCCCGCCAATGTGCTGTGTATCAGCAATGCAACTCGGGGGGTTGACATTCTTCAGGAAAAAGAAAGGAAGTGGAGATGGGGAGGTGGGGGGAGAGGGGGAGG
>PVJH01025795.1:0-30993 GCA_004026705.1 Nesogale talazaci | reverse complement strand
GAACTCTGTTGCAGTTTGTTGCCTGGGGTTTGTAGTTTGTCGCCTTTGTAACTGTAAACAGCCCTGGCCTCTGAAGCTGGACTTGCAGCTGTGCTGCCATTCACTTGTTAATTTTGAAGATCACGATATGCTAATTGCCTAAGCTTGCTTGCCCTATAAAACTGGCTTACTTCTCACAAATCAAAAAAAAAAAAAAAAAAAAAGAACCCCACCCCATCCCAGAAAAGATGTAACTACTGACACAACGTATATGTGTATGTATGTATGTATACATTATGATGATTGCTGTATGAGTCCCCAATAAAATGAATTTTTTAAAAAAAGATATTTATATCGTAAATTAAATTGACTCTAAATAAGTAAATATTTGTTAGTAAATATATAATTTCTTAAAAGTAACTTCATGAAGTCACACACAGGGAATCATGACTAGACTTTTAAAAATATATTTCTTTAGAAAATAAAGTTAATTATGCAACTGCCTCCTATGATTCATTTTTTGAAAACTATAAGACAGTTTTTTTAATTTAAACTTTTATTGCAATTTTATTATAACATTTCCTTTCTTTTGTTGCACTATGGTGTTGTTTCTTTATAAAGGGGGAATTAACACCATAGCGATACACTCAGAAGTAGAGAAATTAAATTATAGCTATCTGTACTTAGCTAAACTACTGTATGCTTGTAAAAATGTGTTTTCTCAAATATAAAGATAATAAATAAACCTTATAACCCAATTCCTGGGAACGTTGTAGGGAGCTCATCTCAGTTTGCACTCTCAAACAGTGAACAATGTTTTTCAGAGAAGATAAAGTAAATGTAGAGGTGAAGCTTGTTCTGCCCACATACAGAAGAGACCTAGACTGGGCCGTAAAAACAAAATCAAAAGATCAAATTTATGGAGTTATGCCTTAATTTTTACCAGTTCCACATCTAAAAAATATCTTGAGTTTCAAAAATAAAACATAAAAAATTGAATATATAATCACTAGTGTTACAGCGCTTTATTAATTCAACCTCCAGGGAAAAGTAATTCAGTACATTAAAGTACATTACTTTTGCATTTCTAGATATGCCAATGCAAAATATTTTACTGGAACGTAAAAATGCAAAGTATTTCATTTTTTCATAAAACTCTAGAAAAAAATCATAATTGAATCTGAACAATTACTTTTCCTTTTACTAAAATTGAAAACCATAAATGGATTCTATGAATCATTTAATTCTAATCAGAAAGGAAAACCTTTTACACAGTCAGTATTACGTGAATTCTTGTACGGCACCTGATCACTTAGCACCCAAGAGCATATAGTGAATTTGTTTTATGATAACTGAAGCACAAATTTTTGTCAGAAAGAAACCTATTTTACAACTTTAAAACCCAAATCATACAATATTGTAATTATTCATCTTGACATTTAGGCATTAATACTTATTATCATATTTACAATAAATATCAGTGAAGTTGCAGAAACTGTAAAAATTCTCTCATTATATAAAAAACAAAGTATGTAAACATTGTTTGACTTTTAAAAATAGTAAAGATTCCAAATTTCTTCATTTTGTATATATTAAAAATGAATCAATTATTTATTATTGAAATAAATTATTATATCATTATTTCCCTGATATCTATTCATTCTAAACAATAATATACAGAATTACTAGTAATTTATTACTAGTCACAGTTTCCTTGTTTGAGAAAATTAAGTAAATGTATTTGAGACTTAATTCAACTTTGATTGCATGATAATTACATCAAATCATTTTTATGCAAATATGTTTAATAAAATCATAATATAATCCTCTAAACTCTATATATTTAACTTTATGAAACATATATTAGCAATGTATGGAAACTGATGTAGAAATGGATTTAAACATCATTTAATATTATTACCAACTACTCTAAAGAGAGGGTATATCAATAAATATCCCCTTATAAAAGCAGTTCAACAGTGAAAGAAATAATAAAAAAATAAACAATAAACAATAAACAATAAAGTGAAAGAAAAAAGTTATAAACTTTTTTAATTCTTATCATTTTGATATTTTTTAAAAAGTTATGTTTAATTTGTACATTTTATTTCATCATGTAAAAAATAATGATATAGTCTAATTTTTAAATATTATGAGGAATAAAAGTATTTCCTCTTAAAATGCAAAGTACATTAAATGTTAAATAACTATATTTTGAGAAGTGTCTTAAGCACAAAAGGCATTTTAAAATGTAAATTATGTATTAATGCAGACAAAAAAGGCAAAAAGCATGAAAACCGTTTTCAGTTCATGCGTGCAAAATATCTAACAAAATATCTAAACAAAATATCTGAACACGTCCCCTTAATGAGTGGATAGCTTTAGGCATATTCTTTAAGCAATTTTTTAAAAGTCCACTCATAGAAGGAAAATATTGTTTCTCCACTCAAAATTGCATGTGTTTTAGTCACATATGTAGTATCCCTTCATTTTCCAAAATGTCATGTAGTTGAATTCATAGAGAATGTAGCTTTTCCAGCACTTAGTTTTGTTAGGTGTCATTGAGTAGGTTCCAGCCGATGGTGACATTATGTACAACAGAAGGAAACATTGCCGAGTCCTACCACACCAGCGCACTTGTTCCTTTACTTGACACCTTGAGTGCAGCCACTGTATTCAATCAATGTAGAGCTTACAATTTTCTGCTGCTCCACTACTTCACCAAGCATGGCATCTTTTACCTACAACCTGTCCAAAGTATGTAAGATATAATCTTACAAGTACTCTAAGGAGCATTCTGATTGTATTTCTTCCAGGACAGATTGGTTTTCCTTATAGCTCTCAATAACCTCCAGCAGCACAATTCAAATATATTAAGTCTTCTTTGATCTTACTTCTTCAATTTCCAACTATCATATGCATATGAGGCAATTAAACATTACTTGGGTCAGACACACCTAATAGTGACGTCCTTGCTTTTCAGAATAACAACATGCAATATGCATTTGATATTTTTGTTGTGGAAAATGAGGAGGACTTGGGATGTTAGCTATAAAAATCAAGGATTTCAGTCAACATTCAAGATTATGGCCCAACATCAAGAAGACCAAGACCAGTGTCATCACAATTGTACTGATAGTTAACAGTGTACTGAATGTAGAAGGATTTTGTCTTGTTTGAACACACAATGAATATTCATAGAAGCAGCAATGAAAAAAATCAAAAGGCATATAGCATTTGGAATATCTATTGCACAAGCTATCTCTATCTTTTCTAGTTAGATTTCTTCAGCTTAGCAATATTCATTAAAGATGTTTTGGTGTATTTTTGTGACTTGATAGGAGGTTTTTTTATTTCTGAGTGAAGGAAGTCTCAGACAACCATATGAAATCTTATCACCTCTTTTTGCTTTTATGTGATTTACTAAAACTTATTTTATTTTATCCTATAATAAATACATCTTGAATTCTCACACTGTGAATAAATAGTATTAGTGTAAGAATGATACAAGTATATTATTTTCCTTTGGAAGCTATTCTGAAGATATAGCTATGGATTTTCAATAAATGTCAATAGAAATATACACATACATATACATATTTTTCTGTACATTCAGAAAAATGGTAAAGTTTGTCACTGATTAATTCTATGAATCAATTCTTAAACACTACTCATATGTCTCTTATCAAGTGAATCAGTCTAATAGAGCTTACATTTATTGCTATTAAAATGAAGGATGATAATAAGTATCAATGAGAGAAATATATGTAGAAAAGTTTTACAAAAACTCAGACTTTCTTTAAGGTTGTAGAGTTACAGAATATGAGAGGAATATAAATGTGATGGTGAATATTTACAAACTCACTTCAATTCAGTAAATGCACATAAATGTGTTCACAGATGAGAATCTGAATTAAGAAAGATGAGCATAGCTGGTATGGTTTCAAGAGATTGAGCATACAGATCAACTTTGCATGAAATGTCAGGATGTAGTATAATAAATGCTAGGGGGCACAGCCCTTCTCACATTCTAGACACTCAATAAATACTTGTTGAAGGTTAAAATAGATGTCTTGAAGGTCACAGAACTATGTTTTAAACACTGCTATTCTTATTTCTCTCCTTCAGATATTCTTCTCTACTCACAGATGTAAACATAATCAACTCATTCAAACATATGCAATGTTTCCTAAGAAATAAGCATTTTCCTATCATTGAACAACTCTAAATATTTCAGTATAAATTTTGTTTTAGTTTGTTTAGTTTTCTTTTTTGTCTTGTTTTAACCCACAGAGGGTTTATATTGTGAGTGGAGAGTTGCTTCCTCCATCACCCATTGCTGAAAATCAGTAGACTGAAAACAAAACCCAAAAGCTTTGTGATAATGATTCCAGATGTGATTCATCTCTTTTTGCTTCCTATTGTTTAAAGAGTTTTATTAGCATCATATCTGCATGTCACATAATTCACTGATTCCATCATATCAAAATTGGTTGTACAGTTATCACTGCAGTCAATTCTAGACTTTTCTTCTTCCTTGTACACATTGTTATTCTGGTCATTGTTTTACTTTCCTTTTTTGATTGTTATTATTTTTAATAATAAACTCTCACCACAGCTCATACATACACCCATTGTTTCAATGACATCTGTACATGTCTCCATCATCATTTTCAAAGCATTTTCTTTCTACTTGACCGCTTGATATAAAACCCATTTCCCCACCTCCACACATACATCATGAACCCTTGATAAGTGATAGTCTTCTTTTCTTTTGTTTTATGCCAAACACTGTTTCTCTTCACCCATTTTTCTTTTTTCCACCCCCCTGGAGGGGGCTATATGTAGATCAGTGTAATCAGCCCTACCCCCTGCCAATTCCCTCTCCCCCTCCTGTTATTGCCACTCTCACTATTGGCCCTGAGGGCTAATATGTGTTAGATTTCCTGTGCTGCAAGCTGTGTTAGTCCAAGTATTCTAGAGAAACAAATTCATAAACATGCATATGGATATATGGATGAAAGGTTCATACACAAGAGAAAGGTTCATATGCAAGAGAAATGGAACATTGAGAAAGCATCCCAACCCAGTCCAGTCTGAGGTTCATAAGTCCAATATTAGATTTTATGTCCAATACTAGTTTATAAAGTCTCCTCCCGACACTCAAAGCACATGCAATGACACCAGGACAATCACAGGTCAGTGGGTGCAGTCTTCTGTGTCCAGCAGCAGTAGAAGCATCCTGGTGCTGGCAGGGGTTTCTCCATGGATCCTTATTTCCAGGGCTTAGGGTCCATCGGCAATATCCAGTGGCAGTAGCAGCATCTCATCACTGGCAGGAGTCTCCACGTGGCTTCTTCATCCCAGAGGTTTGGTCCTATCAGGGTAAACCCATGTAGCTTCTCCTCCGGCTCCTCCAGTTGCCAGGACTCAGGGTCTATATCATGCTGCCATGCTGTCTTGTCGGTAAATTATCTCCAAGAGACTTAGTCAAATACTGTGAGACTTCCCAGAATTCTGAGGAGAAAGTCATGCCCACACAAAAACCTCACGGACTATCTCCAGATTGACAGGCTAGACTCCACCCCTGTACCCCCAGTGCTAACCTTGAAACAGATTGGTGATGGCTACTTGAGCTTTTCTCTGTACCAGGGTCTAGCTGAATTTGCAAAGTAAAACTAGGGTAATGCTAATGGAAATTGTACCTGATTTGATGCCAGCAGACTGGGGAGAAATGCTAAGAGCACACAATAGAGCAACCAGAGGAAGAAGGCAATGAAGTCCTCGAGGAACACAAAAAGAGACTCGGGGGTGGTGTGGCACATCATTAGACTTGACTGGAAAATACTCTTAAACATCAGCAAGCAATTTATAGGCTTTTCCTTCGTTGTCATTGTTTTTGTTGTTTTGTTTTCCTCTTTTATTTTCTGTTGCTCTGCTTTGGTTTTGTGTTTATTATCGTCTCAGAATGTCTATCTACATAACTTAGGTGGAATAAATAATCCAGAGGAGGAAACAATGGGATGAATATTTGAGGTCGGGGACACAGGAAAGGGGGAGGGGAATTAAAGGTAGGAGGAGGTCAACAAATCCGGGGACAAGGGAACAAGTGGTATAGATCATTGGTGAGGAGGGCAGAGCATGTATTTATATGTTAAGTATGAAGGTAGTGGACGGATATCAGGCCTTTACTCAAGTACTGCCTTAATACAATAATAATTTGTTCTAATAACCTGACATTTTTTGATGCTTACTTTCCTACATGACCACTGAAGACAAAATGAGTGCATACAACAAATATGCTGAAGAAAGCTGATGGTCCCCAGATATCAAGCAATATAGATTCTAGGGTCTTAAAAGCTTGAGAAAAAACAAGCAGCCACTTAGCTGAGAAGCAAAAAAGTCCAAATGGCAGAAGCACACCAGCCAGTGTGACCATGAGGTATTCATGGGATCAGGTACCAGACCTCGAAGACCCAGAACAAAAGACCACATCTATTTGAACCAGGGTGTGTGTGGAGTGGAGACAAAAATCTCATCTGCAGACAATGGGACATTCCCTTATAGAGGGGTCACAAAGAAAGGACAAGTCAGTCAGGGTACAGGAGAGTACCCACAAAACATACAACTTTCTTCTAGTTCTTTAATACTCCCCCTGTTCTATCATGACCTCAATTCTACCTTATAAATGTGGCTAGGCCAGAATGTCAACTCCCCTTAATAAGATTGAGCCATTGAGTTATATGATATATGAATTATATGTCAGTGAAAAAGAAACATTACTTTAAGATAGTTAGAAATCATTTTTCTTCAATTCCTGCATCTTTGTCACATGTAAAACACTCAATGTAACTCAAGGCCCCTTCTTTCCTTCAAAGAAAGGAAACGGAATGGTTCCTTGATAAAATATGTCAAAGAGTAATTGGATATTTAATTCAGCTATGGAATTTCTCTCTGCTGGAATGGGGCATTTTCTAAGTGAGAACTTCCTCAGAGTGAGACTAGTTATATTAATGTTTTCTGTTACTAGGAGGGTAACTATATGTCAGAGGCTAAATCGGAGAAAATTGGCTCAACTGTGGTATTAAGGTGTCTCGATCAGTGTAACATTGTCTAAAGTAATGTTAATATTATTTATTCTCAATTGCTTTAGAACATTGATTTGTGAATGAATATATCAAGTAGGCCAAATACCACAACAAGTTGTAGAAGTATTTTGCTGACATCTAATTCATTATTTCATCTTTCCCTTGGACCAGCTGCCAGGCTTCCTCTAGACAAGACCCAATTCATTCAGTCTTTCCTTTAATTGCACCCTACCTATTTTTCTCACTTGTATTTGCCATGCCATTATGATAAATCTGAAAGGAACCATGTCAGATTGAACTTACTTTGCGTACATATTTTCTGTAGAGATTGATTAGTCCCCATCTTAGCTCCAAATGTCTTTACAAAAAATGGAATTTACCCTTTTATTCTTTAATTCTTGCATGTTTTTATCTTTCTTATTCAATATAAAACTTTCATAGGCATATGAGGCATTTGAAAATATGATGGATAAGGTGCGAGTCCCCCAAACAGCATGCTTCCTTTCTGACATTTCACAGTGGTCTTGTTCAGCAGCTCTATCCACTCCAGTGCATTGTTTGATCTCTTGACGTTTGCTTCCTTCAGGACTGATTGAGGAAATGAGCAAGACAACAAGGAATTGACAACTTCAAAATCTTTTCTCTATTTTCATTATGTCACCTATTGTTCCAATTGTGAAGATCTGTGTCTTCTTTATATTGAGTTGTAATCCCTACTGAAGACTGCACTGATCATCATCAGTAAGTGCTTCCAAGTTCTTCTCATGTTCAGAAAGCAAAGTTGTATCATCTCCATATTCCAATTGCTAAAAGACCTTCCTGCATTCCTGATGCCACATTCTTCTTCATATATTCCAGAGTTTCTGATGATTTGTTCAGCATACATATGGCGGCAGTCATGTGCTTATGTTAATTTCATGATTCAGATGTAGGGGTGGAGTCTAGCCTTTTAATCTGGAGATAGCTATTGAGTAGCCAATGAGGCCTCCCTGTGGGCATGGCTTTCTCCTGAGACTTCTGGGAAATCTCGCCATATTTCCCTCATGAAGATGAGAAGATATATCCTCAGTTGCTGGGAGTTAGTCTCAGAGACAACAAACTATGGACAAAACAAGATGGCAGTGTCCAAGGAGCTGAAGGAGACAGAGGAGAAACCACATGGCCTTACCCTGATGGAACCAGGCCTCTGAAGCTGGAGAAGCCACGTAGAGACCCCGGCCCACGATGAGTTGCTTCTACCACCACTGTATGCTGTTGATGGCCCTGCGCCCAGGAAGCGAGGAACCATGAGCGGACCCCTGCCAACGCTGAGACTCTGCACCCACTGGTCTGTGACTTCATGAGTCAGAAGAAGACCTTATAGACTGGTATTGGACACATGAGCAAATGTTGGACTTATGACTTTGAACTGGATTGGGTTGGGATGCTTTCTCAATGTTCCATTCCTTTTGAATATAAACCATTCCCTTATATCGATGTGCATGTCTATGGATTTGTTTCTCCAGTGTATCCAGACTATCACACACATTGAACATGTATGGTGAGAGGTTACAACCCTGATACACATCTTTTCTGATTTTAAATCATGCAGTAGTCCCTTGTTCTTTTGGAATGACTTCCTTTTAATCCATGATCAGGTTCTGCATGAGCACAATGAAGTTTCCTGGAATTTCCATGTTTTCCCCAGGCAAATCTATAATTTGCTATGATCCACACAGTCAAATGCTTTTGCAAAGTCCATAAAACACAAGTGAACATCTTTCTGGTGTTGTCTGCTTTCAGCCAAGGTCCATATGACATCAATAGCGATATCCCTTTTTCCAACTCCTCTTATATTTCTAGCAGCTCCCTGACAACTATTGCTGGTTAGTCAGCAAAATTATACTCTCACGCGAAATCAATAATATTTGTTTTATAATTTGTGCTTTCTGTTGGATTTCCTTTCTTTTGAATGGGTACAGATATGAATCTCTTCCAGTCAATTGGCCAAGTAGCTGTCTACCAAATTTCCTGCTATAAATGTGTGATGGCTTTCAGGCCTTCATCAGCTTGTTGAAACATTAAACAAATGCACTTCCAGAGACACAAGTTCCCCTTCCTAAAATGTGGGCAGTCCCAGAAAAGTTATTAGCACCACCATGGATGTGAAAACAAGTTCTGGGAACACAGCCCATAGAGCAATCTGAGTCTAGAGGTCGCCAGTTTCTCTAGAGGAGTATGATGAGCAGTCCTCTTCTGGAAACCCAGTGAAGCAGGATATCTGACCTTGTCCTCTAAAGTCCATGGGGCTCCTGGCAGCAGCTCAACAATGGGCAGTTTGACATTTTATTTGATGGGTTAAGGTTTTGCTGTATGTGTACAGTGAGGATGTCTTAATTTTCTCAGGTAAATCCTACCTATGTAATGCTACTGATGCCAAAGTGAAAATTTGTTGATTTCTTGCTTTTGGGGTCTCAAAATGTAGTGTCCCACTGAAACATTTTCTTCACAGGATTCGTCATTATTTTTTATTAATTATTGAAGAATATGCTCTCTTGCCCATTTATGAAACTGTAGTCCCTTTGGTGTGCTTGCTTTAAACAATTAGAATAAGTATCAGTTATTTTCATATTTTTGTGGATTTTACTCAACATCCACATTATCTGTAATCATCATTGTAACATTTTCCATTGTAGTAACTTTGCACAATTATTTTTATTAATCTAAGCATACATTTTCTTACATAGTGTATATAATGTGCATGTTCATCACATAACTAATATCTTTAATATTCTATGAATTCTGTTAGTTGGTTGAGGATTTTAATTTTGAGACATAATAGGCAGCTTTATAAACTTTTTGTAATCTTCCTGTAACTTTTTAAAAAGAGAGCCTTTATTTTAAACCACCATTATTTTTCTGTAGCTTAAATTAGCCTGTAAAATTGTCATATATTTTCAGTAACAATACGAAGTTTACACATATTTGGGGTTACAAACACTGTTTGTAGAGTAATTCTTCACAAATTTGCATCAGAAACCTTTATACCTTGTTGAGTTTCTTAGCAAAACTATGTTTCCTTCTTTACAATAATGCACATTTATCAATTAATATAGTTTTCTGACTCTACTGATGCCTGCACATGTATTATTGTGGAAAGACAAATCCCAAGGTAATGGATAACCTTAAGGATGACTTTTAACTCCATTTCCCCCCTAAAGAATTAGTAAAATTGGGGGGGGGGGAAGAATTAGTAAAATTATTGACAAGGAAGGAACGATATCACTGTATTTTTCTTTTACATTTTAGTTGTCTTGATTGAATTTTGTTTATCTATTTTTTTAGTTATGGCCTAAAATGACTCAAATTTTGCATTTTAATGGCAAAGTCTACATCTTCTGTGTTTCTGGTGTCATAGATATGCTTTTTCCAAGTAGACCTTATATTAGGCTGAAAGTTCAAACGTGCTATAGTCTTATTTTTATGTACGATTGCATTGTATTTATGAACATATCCTAAGAAAATGTCACTTTAGTTTTTTTGATGTTCTAAACACAATTCTGTGAAAGTGCATTTATTTTAGCATCTGAATTGTGGAGCTTCAAACTAGTAGAATCAGAGGTGTTTTCCTCTGCATGAAGCTATTTTATGCTTTGCAATGATTACCTATTTATCACCAACAAATCGATGTTCATTACTCTTAATCTTTTTGACCAGTACTATAATGTTTATGTTTATATTTGAAACCAGCTCTGTAGTAATCTAAAAATTTTATGTGCTTTCATAATTTTCAGCTCTGTCAGTTACCAATCAGAAGACCTGGCAGTAAAACAGTTTAACCTTCAACTGATGTCTGAAAGGTGTCAGATCAAGACCTGCAGCCATCCTTTGAAGTAAAAACATGGCAGTCAGTTCCCATAAATATTACAGCAGTGACAACACTATGGGTTTCCAGTCAAATGTTACCTCTCCTCTAGTGTCACAATGTGTTGAAATAGAATAAATGATAGCATGAAAAGACAAAGTATAAGCTGTCAAGAGAATTTTGTACAACTAATTTATAATAGTAATTATGCTTAGGTATTAAGCTTAATTGTATTTTTACTGAGCAGTGATTTTCTGGATCAAAATCCTGACTCCTTAGCCATGATTTCCTAATACCAATTGTGTAAGACAGGGTTCTCTAGAGAAACAAAACCAGAATGGTAATACAGTTATATTTATGTGTATAAATAGATATCTAACAAAAAGTAAACAGTTAATTAATCTATAAAGCAGTACGACTGACTCAGTGAAACTCACTTCCATGAGACAGTGAATACCCTGGCAGTCCTTCAAATCTTGAGGGTCCCTGGGTGGTCCTCTAGAAAGCAATTCAGTCTATCTGGCCACAGGCACCAAACAGTAAGGCAGACCAATAATCAGTCTGATGACAGGGTCTGGCACTCCCTAAGTCAAGAGATGTATATTTCAGTAATGTGGCAAAGCAGGGCTTGACGAAACCTCAACTTACAGCAACACAGTCCCACAGGTAGTGTAGCTTATAAACGGAGGCACAGAACAAGTAAACAGTCAGCTGCACAAAGGTACGAAGGTCCAAGAGTAAGAGAAAGGTGAGACTAGCTGGACCATTATATCTCCACCTTTCAATTAATCTCACATGTGTTCATTGGCCATGTTGGCAAAACAAACTGACCTATCACAATCCACTCCTTGCCAACTTGACACAATTATTTTGCCATATATAATGTACAGACATCAATGAACTCAAACATTTATAAAACATCAAACACCTATCATACATATAAATGAGAAAACACTGAGTCTCTGATAATTAGAACAAAGAACAAAGATAATTAGAACATGAACAAAGAAAATATATTCAATAAGCACATGCAAAGAAAACACACTAGCAATCACAAACCTCACTTTTGCCATTGACCACATGGTCATAACTGATTGGCAAAACTACTTTCTTCGACTATCGATTCTGTATTACCTTTGCCCTCAGAAATCACTTCAGCTGGTTGTGGTTTTCTGCCTGGTGGGGTGACCCAGACCTTCATTCCTGAAGGGTCTGTGTCAATAGATGTTCTGCTACTATGGTTGCTGTAATTTATCATTTACTTTAATCACAGGGCTTGGTAGCTGTAAGAATCAACCTATGAGATCTGCTGGATTTCAGAAATATTTTTTTTTCTGCATCACTGCCCTGGTGGGAGTAGGAAGCCCAGCTTTCCTCCTGGAGAGCTGCTGCTAGATTTGAACCGTCAACCCTGTGGGCTGCAGTCCTGCACACAACCACTGTGCCACCAGGGCTCAGTTACCAGACATATTCTTCTTTACCTCCATTATGTAACACCAGTCCAATTTCAGGATCTATTGCACCACTCGATACAGAGACACCCTTCTTGTCCAAAGGCATCAGAAGCCCAAAGTGGCCAGAGGGCATTCTCAGCTCCCAGTTCAGTGCAACCCGTGAGGGGTTTCCAGGTGGAAAAGCTCCTTCCTTCAGGACCTCCAAGCCTGAAGCACATAGGGTTGTTGGTACAGGAAGTAAAAATGCTGCAAGTTGGTCATTAGGAGTAATAATAAGTGATGCCACTTCAGCTTCCATCCCTTGCCTCCTGGGCTCATGAATTCTGGCTATTGGAGAAAAAGCACCATGTATTGGCTGCTGGTTTAGAGCATATACAGCTTCCTGGAGAACATTGTCCCAGTCTCACATGTGTGTGGCCACCTAGTTTGTGCCATAGTTGTGTCTTTAGGAGCCCATTCCAGTATTCTAGCATCTGGATGAGGAAAATGATATGACTAGTGGCTTCCATGGGCATGGACCTATTGCCACACTGGATATGCTTTGAAGTGAGTTCCTTGATCTGAAACAGTGCTATGTGGGATGTCATGCTGGTAGATAAGGCATTCTGTAGTCCATCAATGGTAGTGTGAGCAGAACATTGCATGCAGGAAAGACAAATCCATATCCAGAATAGGTACCTATTCCAGTAAGAACAAAACATGGCCACCTCCATGATGGAAGTTGTACATTGTAATCAACCTGCCACCAGGTTGCTGGTTGACCTCCCCAAAGAGTGGTCCCTTATCTTGGACTTAATGTTGGCATTAAATTGTCCAGTGGCATGGTGAAGTAGGGCTCAAAAGAACCCCAGCTTACAGCAACACAGTCCATGGGTTAAGTATCCCACGGGTAGTGTAGCTTGCAAATTGAGGCACAGAACAAGCAAGGCAGCTGGCTGCACACTTGGTCCAAAAATCCAAGAGATAGAGAGAGAAAGGTGAGACTCACTGAGACATTTATATCTCCATCCTTCAATTGATGTCATATGTGTTCAGTTGGGCACACTGGCCAACACACCTACCTATCACACCAATATTCCTTTAAAGCACATTTCCAAATATTTATCTACTCCTGTAAAGAATAATCTTCTTAAATAATCAGTGATATTAGTATCTGCAATTTGGTAAATATGTACCATTTATCTGACACTAGGTTGGATGCTTTAATTTAATTTAATCCTCCAAAACCTTTTGGGAATAGAAACTGTTATTGTTATCATTTTTATATAAGTTTACAGAGAACTAGATAAATGACTCAAGGGTTAAAACACTGCTGCCCATTTTGATGTTAAATTTGTTAACATATGACATTCTAATGGTTCTCCTGATTTTGAAAGCACAGCATAGTATTAGAACACAAATAGAATTTAATAACTAGTTTTAAAACTTTATGCTGGATAATAATAATTTGACCACCAAAGTTAATGTCCTATCATTGTTCATCTTTCATATGTCCTGTTTTAAGGATGAGGCTGGCATTTGAAATGCATTTATTGATACCTTTCAATTTTACTTCCTATTACCTAATAACATTCAAAAACCTCACTGCTCTTGAGTTGATTGTAGCTCAGAATGAATATAGGACAGAATAGAAATGTTCCATTGGGTTTCCAAGACTGAAACTGTGAATGTTGAAAGGCCGATCTTTCTCCCAAAGAGAGGCTGGTGATTACTGACTGGTTTACTTTGTCATTGACATCCTGACTCATAAACTCCCTAGGAGGAATCAGCAATATCTTCTACAATAAGAGAACAGACAAGTCAGGAGAGAGACTTTGTCTAGAGATGTGTGCTCAAGTCCATGACATAAGAACTATCCCATGTTTCTCATGAAGATTACCTCATCAATGGAAGTTTAGGAACATTATGAAAGGTTAGCTTTTACCTATATACAAAAGTTACAGATTTTTCTTAATACACCTATTCACACACATTTTATACCCCATCTACTCTGTTTCCAATATAGAAGCATCAGATTTACATAGTTATGGGATATGTTTAAACAGAACCCATAAATTTATAAATTCAAATTTTTATAATAAAACTATAGTGTCCATGCCTAAATGTTGTACCAGTTTCTATAATCAAATCATAACACAGAAATTTATATTAAAATAGTATCCAAATGACTGAACTAATAGATAACATCATGATAAATTGAGAAAAGATTGGAATTTTCAAAGATATTATCCTGCTTGAATGCATAAACACTGCTCATGGAAATAGCAGTTAAGTGTTGAAAATCAGGGAGGTTATTTTGAGGATTAAAATGTGCCTGACCCAAGTCAGGGATTTTCAATTATGTCAAATATCTGAGAAAGTTGCACATTGAATAAGAAAGATGGAAGAGAGATGGATCTGAGTAAAGGTGCTGGAGAACATAGAAAGCACAATGTACTGACAGAAGAACACATCAGTCTTCTAAGTGAGCCATTGCTATGATTTAGAGCTGACTTGATGGCACATAAAATAACAACATGGTTTTGAAAATACATAGGAACTTGTAAGGAACAAAATTAGAGAATTGATGATTAGATGGTGTGGGAGAAGGCTATCTATTAGACAAATCTTACTGAATGCAGAGTATGAATTTAAATCCCAAGTGAATATTCATTAAGGATCAACTGAAGATATGGTAAATATTAATAATCCTTGGAAGAGATTAAATATTCTCTGGATACCATCTAATCTCTTACCCCATTATATTCAGTCTTTATGCTATAAACTTGCAAGCAAAATCAGCATTATGTTTTGAGAAATTTGACAGATTCAGCAATAGGAAATTCCAGTTACAACAAATTTGTATTACTGTCTATGGCAGAGAAATACACTGGTTCTTCAATTTGGTGTCATATTTTAAGAACTGGAGTTTGGAATATAAACCAACCAATTCTATCCTTGATGAGATATTGCTTTATTTTCACTAAAATAAATTATTTCTATAGACCAAATTTACCTGTCCTATCAGCACACCTTTTCATCATCATTGTGTTAGGTCATTATTTTTGACTAAGGCAAACTACATGTGGCAAAGCATTCCTGAGTATGGAATTCAGGACTAATATCCCATCTCTGACATGAAGAAGAGTGAACTGACTTCTTGAAGACCAGGTTATTTTCCAACAGGATGGTGAAATCAGTGTAAGGATATGGTCCAAATTTCTCCATCAACATGATACATACTTATCAGACTCTAAGATTGATTCTCTCATTATTAATTCCTGGTGGCTCTTTGTGGAATGATTGCTGTATGTTGGTCTGTTTTAGCTGATCAAAGTGTGTTAAATTTTAAGGGAGAAAGACTTTCTTAGGGGAGAAGTCTTTTAACATATAACCAAATGATATTTTGCTAGTAAAGGAAGATCACAAAGGAGAGAGTAAACACAGATGACATGAGAGACAGCATATATATGATAGTGCTCAAGTACCGTTTTTAATTTTATTTCATAATACTGAACATCTGTCAACCATCTATATGTGACAGTAATTTATTCTATTGGATGGTGCATTTCTACAGTCACTCAAAGATTCTCCCACTCTTTCTCCTTGATCAAATTAAGAAGTCCTCTGTCCTAAAGAAGAAGACAAAGATGAAAAAGAAGAACAAGAACAAGAATAGAAAAACTAAGAGAACAAGAAGAAGTACAAGAGCAAAAAGAGCAAGAACAAGAACGAAAAGAATGAAAGGAAAGAGGCTCACTTCCATCCCTCAATGATGACTCCCGACAACCCTAGGCAGTGGAGCTGAACTGCTCCCGTGGCTTTGTGACTATTTCATTGTGGAAGGAGAAAGCCAAGTCTTTCTCCCACAGAGCAGCTGACCAATGTGTAATCACAATGGCACTAGGGTTGTCTAGGTAAATGTGCATTGTCAATTGTTAGAAATATTAGCATTGTCTTTAAGTACCAAATAATTTGTCATTACTTTTAGCCACATAGATCAAATAATTATTCACAGCTTTTTGTTTCATTTTGTTTATTCTATGACCTAGTTGTTTAACTTTCTTTTAATTCTTTGAGGAAGTGACATTGATTATTTTGTTTTTGCTGCACTCACACAGGATTATCTTATTATGGTTCACAACTCAAGAACTGAGATGCTGTAGAATATGAGAATAAAATATTATTCATATAATTTGGCAATTTGGAGACAATTTTTGATTTGATAATAAAGAAGTTTAACTTTCTTTATGTTAATTGAAATGGGTTCAGCATTTGAGAAAGAACCAAAAAAAAACCACACTGCCATTGATAAATTATAATTAATAATGGCCCTGTAAGATAGGCTTGAACTAGCCCTATGGGTTTCCAAGATTACAGAAGAAAGCCTAATTTCTTTCACACAGAGCAGCTGGTGATTTCAACCTTCTCTCTTTGCAGTTATCAGTCCTGTGTCCAGGGTTCTTAATATGCAACTAGGCACAGAACTATTTAGTCAAAATTTGAGATAAATTTGTTGCAAGGTGAAAACAGAAATTGGGTAGTTTAGATTGGAGAAGTTTTGCTTTTATTAGTTTGTTTTGCCTTTCAAATAGAAATCACTGGTGTGCTTATGTATTGATGGAGGTTATAAGTTTGTTTTAATAAACTATAATGGGGGCTGAGCCCCGGTGGCATAGTGGTTGAGTGCAGGAATGTGGCTCATTGGCTTGGCGGTTCAAATCCAGCAGCAGCTCTCTGTGAGCAAGGCTGCGTAGCTCCCATGACCACCAGAGGGCAGTGATGTCCCCCCAAAAGTAAATTTAAAAAATTATAATGTTTATAATTTAAACGTAAGATTTTAAAATCAACATAGTATATTTTGTTTCTATTTATTTGTAAGAGCTCTTTAAATAAATTTAGGCTCAAATTGTAAATGTTAGATTTTAATTTATGAATTTACAATTTTATTTAAAAATTGCACAATATATGCCTATATGTTCATGAGTTAATTGCTTGCTTACCTAAGAAAATCTTCCTAATTTCACCCTGTATGGTAACTCAGCTGTCCATGTAACAATAATATGTGATAACATGTTCTTTTGAAATCAATGTCAGGAGTCAAATATCCATTTTTATTTCAGAGCACATTCTTTTCACTTATAAAATTTAACTGGTATGAGGTTTGAACATATTTTCATTTGCATTTTTCCTAAGAAATATGAAACACATGGATTCATAATTTTTATTTATGTATGGTTAGTGGAATCATCGTCTTAACTGACAATGTGACAGAGTAGAGCTTCTCATAAGGTCTTCTTGGCTCTACCCTTTATGGAGACATTTTGCTGGGGATTTCTACCAGGGAGTCACTGGAGAGATTAAAATTGTTCACCTATCAATTACAAGCTGAGTACTTAATTACTATATCACCAGGATCCTAAATAGAAAGATTAATCATAAAAATATCTCTGTATTAATATTCAGTGTAACACAAGGATAAATTCTAAATGCAGGTCTTCTTAATTTTAGTTCAGCCTGTCAATCATGCCATTATATGCATGAATCTGCCTAATTTTTACATATCTTTATTATCCTTTGGTTCATATCTGGTCCCATTTACAAATTTCACTGAGCACTTGCTGCTTTTTTTTTTTTTTTTTGAATGACAGAGAATGGAAACTGTAAGCTTGGTGATTCTTACATTTGTTTAATCATTCCATAAAAGTATGAACTAAATCATAGGGCAAAAATTGCATTCTTAACTAACTCAAATTAGCATGATGATGAGCTGAATTTTGCCTTAGGTTTATCTATGTGTTTTGCTTTATAAATAGAAGATCATGGACTACTGTTTGTACTTTTCCTATGACCTGGAACTTGTCACTGCCACAGCTATTTTGAAGATCTCACTGCAAGAACTACACAGAAGCATGCACTACCTCTGTTCAGAACATAACACACGGTACTTTTTCCTCTGTCTCTAGAATTTCTGTTAGCACTGAGTACAAAGGAATCAGGAAAGAACCATGTATTCTTTGTTGTTAGGTGTCATTAAGACAGTTCCAACCAATAGTGATCTTAAGTACCACAGAATAAAATGCTATGCAGTCCTGAGCCAATCTCACAATTGTTCTTATGCCTGGGCCCTGTGTAAAAGGCAAGATGTCAATCCATCTCCTTCAGGGGCTTCCTTTATTTGCTGCCACATCCACTAAACTAAATATGATATCTTTCTCCAGGGACTGATCTCTACTGACATGTCCAAAGTTAGTGTGATGAAATCTTGCCATCCTTGCCTTGAAGTAGTATTATAGTCGTTCTTCTCCCAAGACAGATTGGCTTGTCCTTTTAATGTTCCAAGTTTCAAAAATATGAACCAACACCACAATTCAAAGGTATTGATTCTTCTTCAATATTCAAAACTCATATGAAGCAACTGAAAATACCATGACTTGGGTCAAGTCCAACTTAGTCCTCCAAGCAATATCTTTGCTTTTCCATACTCTAAATAGCTCTTCTGCAGCATATTAACCTAACCTAATACATCTTTCTGTCTCTTGAAGGCTGCTTCCATGAGCTTTGATGGTGGATCCAAGGAAGACAAAATCCTTGTAAAAGTCAACCATTTATTTTGCCATTATATATTGGCTCAGCTTTGTGAACTATGGTCTTTTTGACCTTGAATTGTCCATTTGGAAGGCTGTAGCCCTTGATCTTCATCACCAAGTGTTTCAAGACCTCCTCACATTCAGCCAGCAAGGTTGTGCCATCTGTATACCGCACGCTGGTTGTTAGCATCCTGGTTGTACAAGGAAATTCCTGATCCATAGGTAAAGCTTTGAGCAATGACACAGGGAGCTGAAAAGTAAATTCCTATTTCTACTAATTCTCCAAAGAAACAGTAGTGTCATAAAATCTCATATGACATTTCAAAGCAATCACTTGAAAATACACATCCATGAATTTTCACTATTGCAACCATATGTAAGACAGCATTTTGTTTTAGGTTAGCATTTAATCCATTCTGATTCATCTAAACCTCATGAACACAAAGCCGTAGCAATCCTGATTTGGAGCCCTTTGTTGCGTCAAGAATATTCCTCTTCTACTTTGACATCCTACCCAGGACAGGATCTTCCTAGTCTCCTGTTTCGTGATCTCTTCTGGTGACTAGTCTTTCCTGGGGAGCTCTGGTGGCATAGTGGTTATGTGTTTGCCTGCCAGCCACAAGGTTGGCTGTTTGGAATCAGTAACAGAACATTTATGCTTCTGTGAGTTGATTAAGTCCCTGAACATCACAGGGTATATCTCACATGTGCTATATGGTGTCCATAAGTCAGCATTGACTCATGAAAGTGAGTGAGACTCTCCTGACTATATGTCTATGTATGTGAGATGAAGTCTTATCAACCTCATCTCCAAGTAGTATCCGCCTGCACCTCCTTAAAGACAGATTTGCTTGTTCTTTTGGTACTTGCATTATGTTTTCCTACTGCAATTGAAGTACATCAATTATTCTCTGATTGTCCTTATCCTGTAAAGACTTACTGTCTCAAAAGTCCCCACGAAAAGTATACCATGTCCTATCAGCTGGCCATGAATCAAACGACTCAATGACAGTGAATTTGTTTAATTAATTTAATTATACTGAGCTTATTAATTGAATGGGCTAAATTCATTTTAAAGGTGATATAGCCAAGGTAGGGGGAGAATGTTTTAAAACTGATGTGGGAATGGTTGTATGATTCTTCTTGATATGTCTAAATATTGAACTATTGAATTGTATGATATGTAAATTTTGTGACAATAAAACTGTTAGAAATAATAACAATGATAATGGAAGTCTCATTCTTACAAACAACTGTTTTTGTAATTTTACATTTCCCCAGGGAGAAAAATGTTTAGCTACTTCACAAACTATATTTACTGTCATCACAATATAAAATGATATAAGGAAAATGGTAATTTTCTTCCCAATTTGCAAAAGTTTCTTCAGAATCATACTTATGAATGGAAGACAGATGGAGCACTTTGCAAAACTGATGAGCTATTTCATCTTGATGTCATTAGGTTTCATTGAGAGAGTTGTGACACAAAATCATTCTAGGCACAACAGAAGGGAAACACTCTCCAGTGTTACATCTTCTCCCAATTTTATCCTATGTTTGAGCACAATGTTGTGACCACTATGTTAATTCATCTAAGAGCCTTACTCTCTTTTGACAACCTTTTGTTTCAACAAGTATGATATCCCTTCCTGGTATGAAGACATGATCAAAATCCATGTAAAGCTTAGCATCCCCATTTCTAAGGAGCATTGTTTCACACAGATTAATTCATTCTTCTATACATCTTTGGTATATTAGTCATTGTCCAGTTGTCCCATGCATATGGACTGATTCAAAATACAAGGGCTAGGGTCAAACACACTGCAGTCTTTTTGAAAAATCATTTTATCGTGGGCTCATACAACTCATCACATTCCATACATACATTTATTGTATGCAAATCATATTTGTACGTTTGCTGCTATCATCATTCTCATAATATTTGAATTTTACTTGAACCATTGGTATCAGCTCCTATGTTTCTCTTCCGTCCCTTTTCCCCCTCCCTCATGAATCCTTGATAGTTTATAAATTATTATTTTATTGCATTTACACAGTCTGATGTCTCCCATTACCCACTTCCCTGTTGTCCACACTGAGGGAGGAAGTTATATATAGATGGTCATAATAGGTTGCCCCTATCTATGCCACCTTCCCTCCATTCTCCCAGTATTGCCTCTCTCACCACTGGTCCTGAAGGGGTCATTTGTCCTGGACTCCCTATGCTTCTGGTTCCTAGCTGTATATCCTCTGGTCTAGCCAGATTTGTAAGGTAGACTTGAGATCATGATAGTGGGAGGGATGAAGCATCTAAGAACTAGAGGAAAGTTGCACATTTCATAGTTGCCACACTGTACCCTAACTGGCTCGTCATCTCCCTGTCACCTTTTTGTAAGGGGATGTCGCTTCACCTCCAGATGGGTTTTGGGTCCCCAGTCCACAACCCCTCTTATTTACAATGATATAATTTTTAGTTCTATGATGCCTGATGCCTGATCCCATTGACACCTTGTGGTCACACAGACTGGTGTGCTTCTTCCATGCGAGTTTTTTTTTTTGTTTTTGAGCTACATGGCTGCTTGTTTACTTTTAAACCTTTAAGAGCCCAGACCCCAGATCTTTTGATAGCCGGGCACCATCCGCCGTTTCACCACTATTGCTTATGCACACATTTGTCTTCAGCAATTGTGTCAGGAAGGTGAGCATCATGGAATGCCAATTTAATGGAACAAAGTGTTCTTACATTGATGAAGTACTTGAGTGGAGTACCAATCTCCATCTGCTGCCTTAATACTAATCCTATAAAGGAATGCATGTAGATTATACTTCTACATCATTATATATAAATACATTTACCTGTGTACATATCTGTATCTAGACCTCTATAAATGTCCCTTGTGTCATATTTCTTTCCTCTATTTCCTTTTACTTCCCCCTTGTCCCACTATTATGTTCAGGCTTCATTTGAGTTTCAGTAATTTCTCTTGGTTACATTAATGTTGATCAATCCTTAAGAGGCCTCACACACCCAACTTGCCACTGATCTTGAATCATTTCCTGTTCCCTTTCTGCTGGGTTGGTCAACACCATTTCCTTTTCCTCACTTTCCTCTCCCATATTGCCCCAAAAGCATCAGTCCCATAGTTTTCTCCTCTAAACTGTTCATCCAGTCTAACATATCTAGATAGACTTGTAGGGATAATAATATGCACAACAAAATCAATGTCAAGAAAAAATACATAAATAAGTAAAATAATAACCAAAAAACTCACACCTATAGATAGGTCATGGTCTGTTTGCTGATCTCCAGAAGTGTCCTCCAGTCTAGTCTGATGAGTGCCACTCCCTGGTCTCAAAGTATATCCTTGGCATTCCTTCGGGAACTCCATGCTTTGCTCCTCCTAATGTTCTGCTGCATGCCTCTAGTGTTTTGCCTCGGTGTGGTGAGGTCAGACCAGGTGCAATCCTGACCCTGCGTCTCTCATTGTCCCTGCAGGACCTTGGGTCAGCAAGGGATGTGTGTTTCACAGCAAGGGATGTGGGGCCGGTCATATGGTCCTCTCTGTGCATTGGTTCTTCTGATTGGGGATATTTTCCTCAAGTCTTGATGAGCCAGGATGCACTCCACTCTCTCTTCCTCCTCCTTCATTTACACACTGCAACTTTTAATGTGACAACTTTGATTTATACTGCTTTAAAGAGATCTTTTACAGAAGATTTGCTTTCCAGACTGATGTTTCCACTAGTGTTCATTATGCACCTAGGTAAAATGAAATTCCTGGTAATTTCTATGTTTTCTCCACTTGTCATGATTACGCTTAAAACATTGATTGTGAAGATTTAAATACTTTTATTTCTGGTAAGATATAAATCATATTTTGAAATCCTATCTTTCATTTTTATTCATTGATGCTATAAGGAATCTCTGTTTTGGGTGACTAAATTTGTATCATTTGCACATTACAGATCGTTAATAAATTTTTGTCAACATTACATTATACTTCATAATTATTTTTGCACATTTTTCTTTTTTATTGTCAATCCACTAGAATTATTTGTTCACCACATAATTTTTATAAGTGTGGTCAGAGGATAAAACCCTATTGCACACTGCTCCTCATTTTAAGCAATGTCATAACCCTTGTCATAACAACCACTGATTTATATACATGTCTTGAACAACCCAATGAAATATGATTGAATTCTATTTTTGTAATATTATACATAATTTTTATGATTAATACATTCAAATTCTTTTGCAAAGTTGATAGAATGCATTTAATTTTTATTTTTTGCCATTCTTTTGTTCAGTCAAGAGTTATCTGATAAGGGCTGAGCTCCGGTAGTATAGTGGTTGAGTGCGGGACTGCAGCCCACAGGCTTGGTGGTTCAAATCCATCAGCGACTTTCTAAGAGCAAGGCAGGGTAGCTTCCATGACCACCAGAGGGTAGTGATGGTCACCCTCTAAAAAGCAAGAATTATCTGATATCAGCCATAGTATCTCTTTTTGAGTCAGCACTTCTCAAGCTGACTTGAATTTTTGGCAGTTCAAAATTAATGTATTGCTACAATCATTTAAAAATTATATTCAATATAATTTTATTTGTGTACATATTAATGATATTTTCAATAGTTTCCATATACTTTTGGATAACCTTATTTTTGGAATGGTCATTGTGGTTCTATTATTTACTTATAATAAATATTTTAATCATAATTCTTGTAGCTATCACCAAATGAATAGGTAGAATCAAGCAAATCATTTATATGGAACTCTAATATAAAGATTGGTCAGTTTTGCCATCCTGCTGAATTTAAAATGAGCTATCTCTGAAGCAGAACTTGGGGAATCCCATTACTATCTTCAAGTAAGCAAAGTCAGAAAAAGAAGTGTGGTCTTTTTATACCAGACTCCTGAATTCTGAGCCCGTTTAATCCAGATGACAGAGAGCACTAACAGTCAGAAATCTATGGAGAAGTGGTAGCTGACAGAGCAGCACTAAGAGCCTAAGCAGATCTCTGAGTATCCCTGGCCTTGGGAGCTGAGTGACTTCAGACAGGAGGTTGGCTTACAGAAAAAGGTTGCCTCTAGACACTTAATAGTTAAGAGCAAGATACATTGATCTCTTGAGTTATAGGTGAGTTCTTTGAGCCAAGGATTATGATGGAGTTGAATAATCTTTAAGCATTTATTAACAGCACTAAAGGGACTTTGTTATACTTGTCCAAGCAGGGTAAAGGCCAGGGGGATTTGGCCAGAATTCTGAAGAGAGAGTACACAGAAAAAAGCTCAGTTTGGGGGCTTGGCTAAAAGGAAACCTTCCTGAACAAAATAACCATACCTTGAGAGTTTCTGATCCAGAATTGAAATTCATTAACTTTTCAAATAAATCTCATTATTGTGATTATAGTCTGTGAGTTCTGCATGGCCATTGCAATGAATCATCAAACTCAGCAGAGAATACTAATGGAGGGTCTGCTGGTATCAGAGATGGTAAAAATGTTGGAAAATGGAGCCATATGTCTGACTTTCACCTTATGGGAATCAGTCTTGGCATGATGCTAAGTTTAATTCTCCTTCCACCTTGTGAAGTCAGAAACTGTCAGATGTTACCCCCACACCAAGTATACATTCACAAAAATGAATTTCTTCCGGTCAATTGGTAGCTATCTTCCAAATACCTTGGCATAATTGAGTGAGCACTTCCAAGGCTATATTCATTTCTTAAAATATTTCAATTCATATTCCATTAATTTCACCAATGCCTTCAGTGCAGCTTAGACATCTTCTTTCAATGCCATATTTCTTGATCATATACTGTCATTTGAAATGATTGAATGTTGACTATTTTAGTATAATGCTTCTGTATATGCAGTCAATCTTCTTTTCATGCTTCCAGCATTATTAAGTATTTGGGCTAAAGAAACCTACATAACAAATTGAGAGAGTATTTTTGTTCAGTGATTTCAATTTGAGAAATGGTCTTTTTTTTTTTTGATTTTGTAGCTTCAGTTTTAGGGATATTTAACAAATATAATTTATATTTTCTATTAAAGCCATTCCTTGAAATCGTCTACTTAATTATACTAGATCATCATTTCTTATTTTCTTTTTACCATGTGCTCAAAATTAAAGTTTCAGAGTCTCTTCTAATATTCATTTGTGCCTCTTCTTCCTTCCCAATCTTTTGGTTTCTTCATGTATGAGGCTTTTGATGCCATCTTCTCCAGTCTTAGATTTTCATTTTTTTTTTTAGATTTTCATTTTTAACATATCAAAGCAGTTCTTCAAATGGATTGTATTTTCAAGTGAAATATGCAAATTAATGGATGTGTTTTGGCTTGTGAATGTGTATGTGTTTTAATATTCCTCATCTTCACCTTGAAGTCACAGATCAAAAACTGACTTCTTTTTCCCAAAGTTATTCTCAAATCTTATTCTGACTGATACTGAGCTTGTCCATTGTCTCTTTACAGAGTTGCAGTTGATTTGATCCCTAATTATTACAAATGGGAAAATTTACATGTAGTTTCCATTTGCTTTGTTTAAATATATATATTTTAGCAATGACTATATCATTGACTTTAAAAATTCTCTTATAAAATTTCTGCTGTCATTCACATCACTAAAATTCTATTTTCTAAATACTAGTTTTTAAATTTGTTTTCAGGCATCACTGCCCTCAGGTGGTGGGAGCAGGAGGCTCAGCCTTTGCTCCTGTGAGCTGGAATTGAACCTCCATCCCAGTGGACCACAGTCCCATGCACAACCACTACGCCACCAGGGCTCAGCCAACGCTGACTATTTTTAAAACTTTCTAATTTTTACATTTTAATCCACAGTAATTATCAATTACTCTTTATTTATTATACTTATTTGTAGTTTATAACAATGTGTAAAGGATCCATAATTTAAATAATCATACAGCCATATAGTGTATGAATCTTATTTTGATTTATATGTAAATATCATTTCCTCTATTCAGACTGTCACATTATTTAATTGAATTTCTTTTTCATTGTAGCTTTAGACACTTGAAGTCTTTATTAGCTCTAAATCATAGTGTCTTTGATTGAAAGGTTTCTTCTGATTTTATCACCAGTTAAATCCAGAAAATATTAGGACTCTGAATTTTCTCTTGAATCTTTGATAAATCACATGCCAGTTAAATCCAGAAAATATTAGGACTCTGAATTTTCTCTTGAATCTTTGATAAATCACATGCTTCCAGAGTTCAAATAACATTCCTCTTAAACAGGGATGGCTATCATAGTTATCTGGAACTATTGGTAACTATAGATTGTGTGGCCCTATCCCCAGAGCTTGTGATTTATTTGGTCTTTGAAAGAACCCAAGAGGTCTGAGCCCCGGTGGCATAGTGGTTGTGCACGGTACTGCGGTCCACTGGGGCGGAGGTTCAATTCCAGCAGTGGAGCTGGGCCTCCTGCTCCCACCACCAGAGAGCAGTGATACCTAAAAAAAAGAAAAGAAAAGAAAGAACCCAAGAGTTTGAATTAATAGGGGATGTTGATATTACTGGAATGTGAATTACTGTATGACTATAACATTACCATGTGTGTTAGTCCAGGTTGACTAGATAAGCAAAAATGGAGATTTAATATGCATGCAAGAGAAAACCTTATACCCGAGAACAATTGTATATTGAGAACACATTGCAGCCCAGTCCAGAACAAGTCCATGAGTCCTATATCAGCCCATATGTCTGATACTAGTCTATAAATACCTCTTTTGACTAAGGCAGCACATGCATTGGTGCCAAAGGCCAGAAGATCCCTGACCACTTGGTAGAAATTGCTGTGGATCCCTTGGCAGCAGACACACCTCCAGAATTCTGGCTGCCGCTAGCACGAGGAGATGCGGCTTGGCAACAGGAAAGCCTAGCAGAGAGAGAGTTTGTCCCACCTTCGGGGAGGATGTGGCAGTAGTGTATTCTGTGTATCAATTTCATGTTTGCATGTGCTTCTTGAGTCTGAAGAGAACTAATGGATTGGTATCACACATAGGGGCCACTATCAGACTTATGGACTTGGACCGGACTGGGTTGGGGTGCTTTCTCAAAGTTCCATTCCTCTTGTATATAAACTTTCCCCTTATAGCCACATGTGTGCTAATGAATTTCCTTCTCCAGTCTACCTGGACTAACACAGAGGAAGAGAGGAAGTTCCCAGAAAGCTCATGAGAAGGTCAAGACAGTATCAGGCTGTGACCTGATTTACAGGCAAGATTCTATCCCTTCACTATTTATATTCTCAAGTTGACATGAGATTATGTAACGGCCATGCCAATTTATGTTGATGTTATAGCATTAGATACTTTATTATAAAAGCAAAAGCTATGCAGTTATACAAATGATATGTATCAGATATGAGGTCTGTGTGATATTCATATACCATTACTTGGGTCAGGTTCACTTTAATCTTCAAAACAACAGCCTTATTTTTCAAGATGATAAAGAGATCTTCTGCAGCAGATTTACCCTCCTTCTTTCGATATCTTGACATCTGCTCCCATGAACATTAATTGTGGATCTAAGCAAAATCCTTGAAAACTTCAATCTTTTCTCTATTTATCATAATGTTAAATATTGGTCCAGTTGTTAGGAATTTAGGCTTCCTTACATTGAACTAAAATCCAAACCAAAGACAGCAGTAATTGATTTTCACCCACAAGTGTTTCAAGTTCCTCCTCACTTTCAATAAGCGTGATTGTAAGTAAGTCATCCTCCAATATTCATACCACAATCTTCTCCATACAACCCAGCTTCTCTGATTATTTGCTCAGCACACAGACTGAATAAGTAGAGTGAAAGGATAGAAGTCAGACACCCATGATTGAAGCATGCAGCATTGACTTTTAAACCTTGCAAAAAAACAAAACAAACAAACAAAAAAAACCTTGCAATATTTTCTGTTAGATAATAATTTTTAATAAAGAGCATTTTTAAGACACTGCATTGTTGATGTGAATAAGCCATATGAAGAACATCTCAGGGAGAGGAAACAGGAAGGTGATCTTCCTGTCCCTCTATTTTTACAGCCAGTGCAATTTTTTCCATTGTGAACATTATTTTTCCTATCCAACCTTATTGTTATATTGTAATTGATCTACCATCACAATTTTATATCTAGTGTAGCACGACCTAAAAGGGTCCATTTTAAGGCACAACTTTACCTCTCAGGTTTTGTGTTATGTCTTAACTCCATACACTACCTTTATTATCTCCTTGATCTCATGGAAATATGTGCTTCCACTGACATATTGCACTTACTAAACATTTACCTCCGTCAAGACTGTTTATTAAACATTCTTCATCTCACTTCATATCTGAAATTTTGCTTCCACTGCTGTCTTGCTTTAACTTTGCTTCTATATAGCATCTACCTATGTCCAAAAGGCATCCCTATTTCTAAGGACAGTAAAAATTCTAACATAACTCTAAGATATTCCCAAATGAGTAAAGAATTCAAAATCACTATTATAAGAAGTTTAAAATTAACTAGGAAATTTGCATTCTTTTTAGAGAATCAGATTGTTAAATATATGTTATAGTGAAAAATTAATTTTGATATGCCTTTCATGTTTAGTCTATGCACTTGAGAATACCTCTCTTTATAAATCTGCCTGCACTAGAAAGAGGGTACTCACTTTTTGGAGCCAAGATGAATTCAAAGTCCCCATATATCTATAACAAACAAATTAAGCATTAGGTTAAAAAAATGGATTATACTTTTTTGAGAAAATGCTTGCTGCCATATTATCATTTTGACACATTTAAACAAGATAAAGTTCATTCCAAACTTGAGAAAATGAATATGAAATTTAAGTATGTCCCTGCCATTGTCACACACATGACATAGAGTTAAAAACTAAATAAAGATAATTATACTTTCACCATTTGAATAAATTGTACTGCAGTACACATACTGTTTTCAGGAAGTCAATATTCAAAACTCACAAGTAAATATTCAAAATTTTATAACCTACGACTGTGTTTTAACTAAAATTGACTCAGATGAAAGTAAGATTTAGCACCCTGTGCAACTACCTTGAACCCACTCCACATAGAGAGAGCCCTCCGCTGTGTTGCCAGGCAACTGGGCTTGGAAGCTAGATTCACTTGCACTTAGATGCGTCGCTGTACAACACTTACCCTTCGCAATTTTTAAAACATAATCAATTCATTTATCTCTATGAAGTCAATGCAATTTTTCCTTTTGTAATCTTGCCGTATCTTCTCCATAATCTAACTATAGTGTATATCTAACAGTTAAAATGTTAATATTCTATCAATTTTGGAACTTGCCATTACTCTCCTTCTTTATGTCTTATTCTAACAGTCTGTAATAATAATAGTTGTAACATACAAGTATTTTGACAATATTATGTTGGTCTGTTGACTAGACAAAAAAAATTCATAGACACTCATGTGCATCAGAAAGAGCAACTGAATTTTGATGAAACATCTCAGTCCAGTCCAGATCAAAGCCACCAGTTCAATAATAGACCATATGTCTGATACTTATTTATAAAGTCCTCTTCAGTCTCACAGATACATGCAATGACACTGAATTCTGGAAGATTTCAGGCCAGTGGGTAGAAAATCTTGTGAATCAAGTGTCATGGTAGGCATCTCAGTGCTGGCAGGGGTCTCCATGTGACTTCTCCAGTTCCCAGGACATGGGGTCTATCAGCGTAATACTATATGTCTTGTTAGAAGACTATCTCTCCAAGAATAAATTGTGAGAGAGTCTCTGCTGTCTCCAAGGAGGAAATCCAAGAATTCTCAGGACAAGTCCATGCCCACACATGATCCAATTGAGAGACTAGACTGTATCCCTAATCCTTTCAGGGCTCAAAAACCATAACAGGTTCTGTAACTACCATAAACATAAATAAAATTATAGAGATAAGAATGACAAATTAGAATAATTGATTCAGAAGCAAACAGTTATTTACAATAAGCTAATTATATGAGTTAGGGTGCTGACAAAGCATATTGAAAGTACCATGGACTGTCAAAAGAAAAAAAATATCTGTCTTGGAAGAAGTACAGCCAGAATACACCTTAGAAGCAAGGGTGGTGAGACTTTCTCTCAGGTACTGTGGATATTTCATTAGGAGGAACCAGTCCCTGGGGAAATAAAACAATCATGTTTGGTAATGTAGAGGTACAGGGAAAAAGAAGACCTTCAACAAACTGGGTGACAGGATGGCTGCAACAATGGGCTTAATATAACAAGTGAGAGCAAGGTGTGTGATTGAGTGGTGTTTCCTTCTGGTGAATAATGGTTAGCTATCTATTGGAACCAACTTCCTGGCATCTAACAGCAATAGTTATGTGGGCTTTCAGCATGGTAACGAATAGAAGAGACCAAGACAACCACCTTCGTAATGTATATAAAAAATGAAAATAGATAAAAAATACAATTAAATTAATTAGAATAATACATGTATATTCTTGTGAAATATGTGCATGTATCTTAAATGTTGATATTAAACTATAAAGACAGTTTTTAAATATAATTAATAAAGTATGAACAAAAATTAGCTTGGAAACCTTAAAAAGAGCCAATGAAAACAGTGGAATTAGAAATTTAAGCATCATTGGTTTTATAATAAATCCACATTGGTGCTATGCCTGAACATCTGAGCAGAGAGAAGTGAAATTCATAATGGAGGTGAAAGTTTGGAACTGATAGGCATAATTTTTAGATAAATTATGTGCATGGCTATTCAAATAAGAATAAGGTAAAAGCCAAGTTTGACTGGATGATATTTAGTCAAGTGTCAAAAATCTTCCATGTAAATACAGAATGATCTGGTAGATGATAGTAGTCAGATTGACCACCAGTGGGACAAATATGGATTTCTCTAGGAATATTCAAAGATACACAGCAAAAATATGTACATGTATAGTAGCAAAAATAATGGAAATTGAGTTACTGATATTAAAGAATTTATAATTGGAGAAGTTAGAAAATAGGAAGTAGATTCTGAAAGCAATATTAGGAACATAATTATCACCAGGAATTTCCC